>JAXISO010000339.1:0-38473 GCA_036785465.1 Colletotrichum agaves | reverse complement strand
GGGGGGGGAGGGGTGGAGGGGTGGGTGGACAGCAAGCACGACGACACCTGCGAAGAGGAAGGCAACCCGAGTCGAACGGCAGGCATATGGAAGCAATACCCATTCGGTCTGTTGTTGCCAGGGAACCTGGAGGACGAAAAATTGGTTGTTGGTTGTTCGACCACCCGACGGGGACTGCGGGCTTTCACCGCATCTCGGGCTGTACCTCGGCGGTGGGAACCAAGCATGCCGGGCTGCGATGCCGCTGCAGGTCCAAGCCGGGATGGGCAAAGAGCTGCTGCAGGAGGCTAGACCATTGGACGACGGCGCCTTCAGCAACTGCAACGCTTCTTGGTGAGCCTCCCTTTTTTTATTTTGACCAGTCGAAACGGTGGTTTCTGGCTATTCGCGTTGAGCAGGTTATGTCTGACGAACTGAAGCTCTAGACGTTCTTCATGTGGATGAGTCGGTTGTGTTCGACCCATACTTTATGCCGTATTGCTTTCGCCGAGGATGAAGAATTTCGATGATCGAAAATAAGGCACCCCGTTGTGCGAGGTTACAGGGTTGGGCATATATGCCATGCTGCACCAAGTACATCTCTATCTCTACTGAGGGCTTAGTGCAGTTTGGTATTGACCGTGAATGGGGTTATCATGCATCTTGGAGGTTGAATGACTGCACTGAGGGAAGCCGTCAATAGGTTCTGAGAATCTCAAGAAGGGCTTGACGGATTTTATGTGGCAGATCGCCCAGCTGCCGGCAACCGATTCACCAAGGGCGGATGTCCTCGCTAGAAGCGCTTACGGACAATGTCGAGGCGCCGTGTTGGTTGCGTGCTTTGTCTGAGTCATCCCTTTTCTACCTAGATAATGTCCAGTCTCCCTGCGAAGGGGTCGTCGACCGGATAGTGACCGGCTAGTACGCCAGTTGCGGTTAAGACCTGGGAATTCCTCGTCCACGGGGACAAAGCGAGGAATGCAGCCATTGAAGGTCAGCGGACCTCGATCCCCACTTCACGGTGCTCTTTAGGCTTGGCTTGGCATGAGGTTTACCGCTACGCTTCAAGCCAGAAGAACTCAAGTTGAGTTCCCACGGGTTTAAGCCCATCCGCAGGTCTGGAGAGGATAGGCGCGGTCAATGTCAGCCACGTCCCCTGGCGCGTTGTTGGGCTATCCGGCCTGGAGCGGTGTCAGCTAGACATAACGTTTGGCTCGCCTGATTTTGCGGGTGACTGGAGAAGGATCACTACCAGATGACGAGCGATGATGCAGAGGGCGGCGGACTTGAGCAGGTTCGCAATAGTTTGGATCTTGGAAAAGGAGGTAGTAGTGTCTAACTGAGATTTCGCATGGGAGAGGCGAAAAGAGGGAGGCGAATACGGCAGGTGTTCAACAGGGGTTATCTCACTCGTAGACGAGGTTGCTGTCGACCACAATTCTGGCAAAGTCGATGGACGGAAGGGTACGGATATCAGTGCCATGAAATATCCAGCATGGACTTTACGTGTCCGTAATGATTACAGCTAGACATGCCGACGGCAGCGCGTTCGAGAAGAAAAGACGACGAGCGACAAACTTCAGGGAGACGATGGCAGAGACTTCCTTCGTGAAGGAGAAGGTCGTGCTGAGCAAAAATTGGGACGACCAGGGGCGCTGTAGGCGACCAGACGGTATTCGCACATACGAAATTGGTGGGAAATTCGGGTGACGACAAGTACCACGCTCTTCTTCCGTCCCCAAACGCAACCTTGGCAACGATGCATCCACTGTGACTGCTCAGGTTGCTCAAAGGCTAAGGTACCTAGTGCGGCATGTGCCCCGCTGTTACCATGGTTATTGAAAAAGCGAAAAACCAGTAACAATGGGTCTATACCGTAATAATCTTTGAGATGCTGGAGGAGGTGTACTTGGCCAGGGGAGCGAGATACATCCAGCTCGGGGCCCTCAGGCACTGGTGTTTCCCCCTTTGCGAGGGTGGACGCCGCTGCCATGCGGTGGTCTGTGCCTTTCGATGCCGGCTCGTCTATGATTTGCTCAGGCCAGTATGGTACTCAGAAGTGCAAGTTGCAGAGCCCAGCAAGCTGCAAAATAGGCGCCGTTGCAGTTCGCGATTCTTTCTTCCAATCCGTCCAGATGTTGGTCGCTACTGGGTTTGCTCCCACTTCCAGCCTTCTGCTTCCTGCCTCCCGCCCCCCGTACCTTATCTTACCTTAAGGTATCTCACCTTACGGGGCCAAGCTTAAGCTCCTTTCCACTCGCCGTCCCATTCCGCGCCGGCACCCTTGTCGATTGAAATTAATCAAATCCCATCCGCTTCAACAGACGGCGGTCACTGGCCATCTGCGCAGTTCGTGGGCCTCTTTCCTCTCTCAGCTGCTTCCAAACTCCAAGTTGTCCCCCTCTCGACCGCTGGTCGCTTTTCCAAACCTGACCCTGGACACCTGCGACCTGAACCTGGCCCTTGACCTTGAAAAGGAAACGGGCCTGATCTGAACCCCTTCTCTACTGAAAGTGAAGCGTGGGCCGCGGCGAACGATAGAAGGCAATTTGGCTTTTGGGAAGTTGGGGCGTCGCTTGTAATTTCATCTAAGCCGTTGACGACAACCTCTAACGAACAAAAAAGGTGCCAATATTTTTTTGGGCTAACTGGTCTCTCCTCCCACCTACGCCGCCTTTCTCCCCTTACCCTCTCCCTCCCTTCCCTTCCCTTCCCTTCCCTTACTCTTCCGCTTCGCCGGCTCTCCCCAATCGCTCCTCCTCGCTGCGACAAGCCTCGATCGGAGACGATTCAACGGCATCCCGACAACGGCGAGATACGACTCAGCCCTCGCACCGCCTCCCTCCTGTCCCCGAGACAAGGCATTTAACCACCAACGAACGGGAGCAGGAACAGTGGATTGGACCAAAGATTTGAAGGAACGAGCGAGCGAACCTGCCTGTCGACGACTGGCTACAGAAGCATCAGCCACCAGGAAACAACGGCAGGGAAAGGACAGAAATAGCCCGGTCAGCAAAAACCGGACGAAGGACGAGGACCGAACCTACCGACAACATCCATCAACCCCCGAGGTGAGTAAGAACCAGGACCTGATGGCCGAGAATGAATGCGTCTTCTACCTGTACTTTCTGATTTCTTTCGGCCTTCTTGCTGCACCTTCCCGGCCGCCTGCACAACTCGAGGGATACGTCTGCCTGCATCTGCTGCGTCTGCATCCGCGCCTGCGCTTGGCCCAGTGTACAAACACGCACTTCTACTCACCTCACCTCACCTCAAGCAAAACTGTCCCCTGCACCGCTGTTCCCTGCATCTGCCTCGCACCCCGGGAAGATTTCAGCTCGACTAGACATAGGCCTCAGGCCACAGCTCTGCCGACGCGCTGGCGACTCGTGTGCCTGCCTTAGGACGTTGGTGCCCAGAACCCAATCCGGCCCGGCACCGAGCCAACAGCGCCGTTCAGCAGCACTTCTTCCAGCTGCCAGACAGACAGACAGCAATGCACCCGCTCATTTCACAGCACCACAACGTCGCTCCATTTGCACTGCACCGCCGACAGTGGACCGACCTCTCAACCGACGGCCGTCCTGCCAGTAGCAGGCCGCGAACCCTCCTAGAGCCCAGCAGCCCAGGCCTGGTCCAGCCCAGCCCGTTCCCTTCCTTCCCTTCGCACTTCCCGTGCAGCGCGCATCTGGTCCGGGGGCGGATTTACCCACTGTAATCATTCGTCTGCGGCTGCCATCCGTCCCTCTGCCCCAAAATCCGTCCATTCTCCCCCATTCATCTTCCCTCTCAAAGCCTCTCTCCTAGCAACCGCACCACGCACCCCCATCCATTTCCGTCGAAACTGATTTCGTCCTTGGAATAGTCGGCCCAGATGGGCTTGCGAACACCCTCATAGATAGCTGACCGCGCCAAATTCATTTTTTCAGATATCCTCTTTTTCTCCTTTTCTCGCATTCCGAGCGAAACGATTCTGACCGACTCCTCCCAACGCCACGCTCTCGACACCTCCGTCCGTAACGGGACCCAAGCCTCAGACGCGATGGCTTCCTCGTCGAGCAACGTTGTTGGCGTTCACTACCGCGTGGGAAAGAAGATTGGAGAGGGCTCTTTCGGAGTCATTTTCGAGGGTACCAACCTCCTGAATAACCAGCAGGTCGCCATCAAATTCGTACGTCGCCGACTTCTCTGAATCGGCCCTTGCGTCGTTCCATGCCTCGCCGTGGCTTTGCGTTCCCGAAACAAACTACTAATGCCAAGTTTCATCTAGGAGCCGCGGAAAAGTGATGCTCCTCAATTGAGAGATGAGTACCGCACGTATAAGATTCTCGTAGGATGCCGTGAGTTTCCCTGTCACACGTGCCGGTCGTGGCAATGCTGACATGTCCATAGCTGGCATTCCCAATGTCTACTACTTCGGACAGGAGGGTCTGCACAACATCCTGGTCATTGACCTACTTGGTCCCTCTCTTGAGGACCTTTTTGATCACTGCGGTAGAAGATTCACAATCAAAACCGTCGTCATGGTCGCCAAGCAGATGGTAAGTAACGACACGACTTGGCCTTGCGGGGCGGCGAGAGACTTACTAGGAACCAGTTGTCGAGGGTGCAAACCATCCACGAGAAGAACCTCATCTACCGCGACATCAAGCCCGACAACTTTTTGATCGGCAGGCCAGGCACCAAAGCGGCCAACGTCATTCACGTCGTTGATTTCGGCATGGCCAAGCAGTACCGCGACCCCAAGACAAAGCAGCATATACCCTACCGCGAGCGAAAGTCCCTCTCCGGTACGGCTAGGTACATGAGTATCAATACCCACCTCGGCCGCGAACAGTCCCGACGCGATGATCTCGAGGCCCTCGGTCACGTTTTCATGTACTTCTTGCGTGGTGGTCTTCCCTGGCAGGGTCTCAAGGCTGCTACTAACAAGCAGAAGTATGAGAAGATCGGCGAGAAGAAGCAAACCACCCCTATCAAGGATCTTTGCGAAGGCTTTCCCGAGGAGTTCAACAAATACCTCACCTACGTGCGAAACCTCGGATTCGAGGACACCCCTGACTACGACTACCTTCGCGAGCTCTTCACTCAGGCGCTGAAGAACACGGGCGAGGTCGAAGACGGCGAGTACGATTGGATGAAGGTCTCAAAGGATTCGGGCAAGGGATGGGACGCGATGAAGGGACACAACCCCAACTATTTACACAACCCAAATGCGCGACCCGGCCCGTCCCAGATGGAATTGCACAGCGGTCATCGGGGCGGTGCTGCGACACCCCACAACCAAGCGAACAACCTCACGGTCAGCCGTTTAAACGCCGCGCAACCCCCGCCTCCTTCTCCGATCAAGCAGATGCCGAAATCGAGAGGTCAGCAAAACGCCCCAGGCGCCTTGAACGCACAACGGGGCAGCGGAGTCGGGGGTCTTCGGGACATGGCCACCCCCACCGGCTCAACTCAGGCCCAGTTTCAGAACAGTAACCGCAACCTCCCCCAAAACGTTCCTCAGCAGACGCCTATGAATCAACAACAGGCCCAGCCTAACGGACGGCCTGCTGAGCCCCAGCCGACGGGTTTCCAAAAGTTCATGAAGGTTTTGTGCTGCGGTATGTATTCTCACCACTATCATGTCAATTTCCGCTGCTAATGACTATACAGGTTAGGAACTTCATAGACTCTGCTTTTGTTCGTGTTGCAATCATTGCAGCAAAGACAGCTGTCTGTCTATTATATAGCTGCTCACTGGACAAACATATGCCAGACGTCGGATTGATGTATGGATGATCTCAGGCGGCCACACCTGAGGTAGCTGACGACACTGGCAACCCCACCACTTCTCCCCTTTGTCCGCCATTCTTCATCTCTTCCGACGACTTCCCCCCCCCCTTCAAGCTACAACCTTCTTTTCCGCATGATGACATCGGAGTAGCACAGAGCATCACTGGCTATTCCGGGATAATGACGAACACAAGCCTTTTTTTTGGTTTTCTCTTCGCCCGCGCAATGACGTCCCTTTTTTTCGGATTCGTTTCGGGGCATCATAAAATCACTGGCATGGAACTCTTGACTTGGGGATTGGGACCTTCTTTAACTAGGAAATTCCTGAACAAAGGCAAGAAACAAAAAACATACAACTTGATAATGTACAGCGCAGCACGGCGCAAGGTGGTCGCAGGGTTTTAGCATTGGGTCAGGGTTCCGCGGCACGTTTTCGTTAAGTTGATAATAGGGCTGGCCGTGCAGGATCAGCTTGGGGTGAACGCGTTGTTGAGGAGGTCAAACGACAATATGGTGTTGTGGTAGTTAAGAAGAGTTGTTGAGAGTAGTTGTGTGGAGGCTTATAGACACAGAAGGGATACAAAGGACATGGAACTTTACACCGCTCGAAAACATGCCCACTAGTTTTCAGTTACTGGGTTGATGTGACTGAAGTGCAGGCAAAGAAAGTATTCTGTGTATGATGAAGAAAGGCCTTTGCTGAACCCAGTTGTCTTTGAGACGTTATTTGGGGGGATTCTTAGTAGGTTAGTGCTCACACTTTGCTGGAATATTGTTCCATTGTCTCAAAAACGGACAACTGTTTAAGACGACTTGAGAAAGCTAGCATCACAAGTGCCTTCACAGAGCTTCCTATCTAGTAAAGCGGGTTAACAATACTTTTTCCATGCAGTTCACTTCGGCCCTTCAAGCTGCCCAGGCAGGGCTGGGACTCAATTCACACCATATCAAGCAAAGAAGATGCTTGCGACTACAGCAACACCAGCTTGCAACATGGGATCAGACCAAATATATGACAGGACATGCAGATCGAGTGGGCATGTCTTGATCAGCAAATATCCTTCTGCTGCGGCGTTTCTCATCTGTTTGAAGCGGGTGGTCAATTTCGACAGGCGATGACAAGGCAACAAAAAAGAAGATAACAATGCGTCGATGGCCACTTTTCTCCCTCCACATTCATGGGAGAAGAGGAAGAAGCACAAGCGGCATGTCGGCATGTACATTCAGAGAGAAAGGAGGCGGAGCTGGATCATCCCCTTCTGGCGGAGCCGAGCGTCAGGGTTCCCACGAACGAGGGTAAGATGATCTCATCTCGCTTTCCAGTTTTGCCAATGGCGAAAACTGGTATGGGGAAATCTGTTGCTTTGTGTGTCCACAGTAGACGCTTTGCCGAGGTTCTGCACACCAAAATACATTCTCTTATGTTAATACAATAGGAGCACAGCACATGGGGATGTTTTGTGCCTATATACTTTTCGTGGTCTAGGGAAAGATTGGCTTTTTCGTTTATTCAAGAAACTACATGAATAGACGTTTAATTTGAGCTCATATACTTAGATCTATGTGACATCGTTATACGCTAACGCAGTATTTAGCGCCTCTGGGGAATCTTGGGGGAAAAGAATTTCCATCACTGTCAGTGGAAGATTTCGTGATGTGATTTCATTAAATTGAAGAGTTTGGGGAAAGGAGGACGGGCTATCCCAGGACATGCATGTATAGTGTTATTCTCTTCCTCTCTCTTGGTTTTCTTTATAAGTTAGTTTTGCGGTCCCCAGTCCGTACAGTTAATCATCCGAGGTTATCAAACTGACCTCTTAGGTCATGCTGCCGATGTTAGTTATGAGCAAGCAGCATTCTCTTACTCGAAGAATAGCTAGTCATAATCTTTCAGCCTGTTGTCCCCCCATATTGGCTTCTTCTTCTGCCTTCTTTTATGTACTGCATCCATCAATCACCTTCGACGACCACTGATCCAGTTAACTCTGCCAAGGAACTCGGTGTATTCCCTTTTCAAAAGGGCATCTCAAGCTTACCCAGTCCAGGCTCGCAGGGTCATGCAACACATCATCAAGAGCCATGAAGTCAACAGAGAGTCAATTTGAAGCATGTCCATGTCCTGAGACTGACCATCGAACCAGCGTTCAGATCCTCGAGGCCACTTGCGCTCAATGAAGGGGACATCATCAAACCCGGGAATCGCAACGTCAATCGGTAAGCCCGCGGCCGTCGTTTGAGCGCTCTCGAGGTGCCTCGTCTTCGTCCCCTCCCCGACGACTCAACCGATGCAACATGGCCCTCAGAACGGCCGAAGCATGTTTGGCGTCCCTCGAACAATCGGACCGACCGGCCCATATCGTGGCCGCTGTCCCAAGGGCGTTCACTTTCCTCTCATAGTCCTCGTCACTATAGACCCCCTTCAGTCAGCACCAACAAAACCAAGTACCCCAACACCTCGGCGTAAGTGCTAGGAAAGAGAATAAGTACACTTACCTGGTATCCGTGGATTCGTTGAGGTCAAGACATATAACCATGGCGGAAATCATTGAAATCGTGAAGAGCCTGACTGGAAAGCATGTACCGATTCTCAAATAAACTACCCCCGGAACTCGCTTCGCGATCTCCTCATGCCACTCTAACACTCTGAAAGCAGCGCGTCGGCTCGTCTCCCTCGGCCTGGCACAGCACAGCTCGTTCTTATCCCGGCTGAGATACCTGCGGTGCAACACGCACAGCGCCTTGCTGAACATCAACCCCGTCATCAACCGCTGCATGATGGCGTAGTTCTCTTCGGAGAAGGCCGTAGACCTGATGGGCCTGACGGTCAGACACGCCGGCAGCTCCGCCCACCAGGAGTGCAGGGCTTCGTCGAGGGCGCAGGTGTCCTCGTAGGCGGGTTCCACGGGCGACAGCGTGTGCCGCATCACTCGCCAGAGGATCCTGCGGAGCTTCGATTCCCACTTGTAGTACAGCATCGGAGTCGGATCGAGCGGCGGACGCCGGGGGCGGCATGGTTACCTTCGCCTCATCAAAGTCTTCGTCGGGATGGTTCTCCGGCCCGAGGGCGTCGCTGTCGTCCTCGTGGATGATGGCCGGCAATTCCGGCTGGAAGGATAGTAGGAGATCAAAGGCCTCGTAGTAGAACCAAGTACGCCGACGTATCTCGGCGTCGAACGGTGAGACGTCGTAAGAGAGGTATGATAACACCTGCGCTGGGGGAGTCTCGTCGCGACGCCGAATATGTTCCACATCACGGGGTCTACATCTTTGCTCGCGATGTTGCGCGTGTAGGCTACCAATCGTGTGGCCTCGACGGAGTAAGTCTTGGCCGCGAGATAGCTACCCTTGATCAAACACCGTGCCGCGCGACCGTTGTAGGCTGCGGGGTCTTGAAGCGTACTAACTCAGCCCAAGCGTCTCGGGAGGACCTTTGCCCCTGATGATGACGGTTGCGGCGGTGATGACGGAGAAAAGGATGCTGATCCAGAGGAAGCTCGTGCCCTCGGGGTTCGTCCAGAAGGCCTCGGTCTCGCGCTGGAAACGACCCGTATGGATGAATGGAACGACCGTGAAGCGGGAGCGGAAGTAGATGCACAGAAGTCTGTCCGTGTCTTGTCGGGAGGGAAAAATGGCAAGCACGTCCCTGATGGTGATGGAGGGCGTCACAGCACCACCAAAGAGGAAGTCCGGTCCAATGGAGGAGGCAACTATTTCTGGTGGTTCGAGGGCTGTTTGGATCTAGCGAACGTGATGGAGGAGCGCGGTCCAGTGCGTGGCGCCGTAGTACGCTTCTTCTTCGACCGGGGCCGAAGGCGGGGATTCTTGATCGCGGCCGAGGTCCGAGTCAGTCGGCGTAGGGCCGGCTTGGGCGAGAGGCCCCCGGCGGTGCACACCATTCTTGGGATGTCTCGTGATATTTGGGCGATTGGCTTCTCTGAATGATACAAATGCAATTCGGTAAATGGTTAATTCCTGGAGAGAGAGAATGATTGTCAGTGATAAGGCACTAACCTCCGTAGGTCTGTCATCGTCGAAGAAATGATAGACGCCTTCGCGGCTTCGCCGTGATGTAAGTCTGTTAGTCGGGGATATCCCGGACTTAGAACCTTCCGCATTAGGCAATGGCTGCTCCGCCGCCGGGTACTTGAGGTTCATTCAACGTCGTCTGGTTATACGGGCCTTTCTGAAAATGCTGCGATCGTTCACCAATCATTCATTCATTAGTTTGCGTAGTCACGGCGTAATAAGATTCTCGCCACATGTATCGTCTGCAACGCCGGGAAGCACAAGTTTAAACTTGCAACCCAGCATGGCAAACGGCATTGAAAGTTTTTCACGCAAGGTAGGGAAGCTTCGTCCATGGATATCGTGGCTTCATTCAACTTCATTGCTATAGCAAATCAACGTCACACCCCGTCTCACCAAAGTCCTTCGCACACATACTCACATGCTTCACAACGCTCAGCTATCTATCCAGCGTCCTTTTGATTCCACTTCCTCCCTGAAAAGGACCAGGCCATTCGCTTCATCACGAGCTACCAGAGCTGAATCATCCTTCCTCCTTCTCCCAGTCTTGCTGGGTGGATGGTCTGTCGATGTAGAACCCTCCCCCTTCGGGCTGGTGCCGAAGCTATTCTCCTAAAACGGGGGGGGATAGGAAATCGTAGTGAGGAAAACGCCAGTATCTTTTGTATTCTTGCTCCCTCGCTCCGTGCGCTTGGCTCGGGGAGAGGGGGGAAACCGCTAGGAAACAACAAAAACAGTTAAAGGAAGGAATTAAACAACTACACGCGCTTTTTGTGTACATGACAACTGAAATATAAGCTGGGTATCATAGCAGCGGGGCAAAGGCGCAGAATCAAGTAAACAAATGAAAACTTCAAGAGCCGACGCCACGTAAGACTCTGATCGGACTACCGGCAACAATTGTAAAGGCTGGAATGTTCTGAAAAGAAGATCAGTTGTGGAAATCTATTACGAATCAAGCGGGCGTGAACATACCTTTGTGACGACCGAGCCAGCGCCCACAGTGCATCCCTTGTGAATAGTCACGCCAGGCAAGATGATAGCACCTCCACCAATCCAGCAGTCCTCCATAATGGTGACTGGGGCACCCATTTGAGGACCTTTGCTACCCTGTCGCCTCTTGGGATCAACTGACAACTTGGTTGTGAAGATGCTGACGTTGGGACCAATGGAGCAATTGTCGCCAATTTTGACCTCGCACGAATCTAGAACGGTGCAGTTGCGGCCGATAAAAACGTTCTGTCCAATGGTGATGTTGTAGCCGTAGTCGCAGTTGAAAGGTGCCTCCACGACGGCGTTTTCGCCCACGCGGCCCATGTTGGTCACGGGGGAGGCTTCGGTCGGGGAGAGGACAGAGTCTCGCGGCTGGAGAATCTCGCGGAAGAGGCGGGCTCGTTCGTTGGGAGAGACGCCGTTGTTGGGATTTGTAGAGTTATTGAAGCGCCAACAGGCTGCGTTGCATCGCTCGCGTTCTAGGACAAGTTCCTTGTCGAAAGGATAGTACTGCCTGCCCAGAAGCATCTCCTCCTTTTGCGTTCTGGGGCGGTTGTTTGGAGAGAACTGCGTGTGAGAGAGAGCAAGTTGAGCGGCGACCTGGACATTACTGGTAGCTGGCGGTTGCGACGTCGGGCTATTCGATCTTGTGGGGTGCAGAATATTGATCTGAGGTAATGTTGGAGCCGGGTGAGGCGTGTCGGGATCGTTTGCGGTTCTGCTGATATCATGGAGAGGCGGCACGCGCTGAAACTCCTTTCGCTCGCCGTAGGGTGACTGTTGAGGGCCCTGTGTCACCGGCGGAAAGTTGTAGTGGTGTTTATTAGGAGACAACTTGTTGTCTGGACTGATGGCGCTGTTCGCGCTCGGTATCGTCGAGGGTGTCAGTGTCGAGCCCGACAACGGGTTAGATAACGTTGACGCCGACAAGGTCGATGCCGATAAACCTGACACGGTCTGTCGCTCGTCGTCTGCCTGAATCGGCCGTCCTTGAGGAGTATCTATTCTAAGCGGTTGTCCTCGATAGGGAGGCAAAGACTCTCGCCTTTGCCCGACGGCGGGCTGGGTGCCGTAGGGGGCTTGCGGATGCTGAGGCTGGGGCTGGGCGATAGGCTGGGCGATAGGCTGGGCGATTGGCTGGGCTACAGGCTGCGTTGAAGGTGGTTGGGTCTGGGGCATACCGTAGGCACCAGGTGGAACGTAGCTCGGGTCCTTGGACTCAAGAGGAATGGCAGCGGCCTTGTTATCGGGCTTCTGCCAGCCAGCATTGCGTTGAGGCGGGTATCCTGCGCAGACAAAGCCTCCACGGATGCAGTTGCTACCTGTGAGGTGGTTAGTATCATCGGTACTGAGATTAGACCAGGTACTTACACTCGGGCTTCTGCTCGTCACACTTCTTCTTCCTCCGACGACAGGTCATGCATCCGGTCTTTGTTCGGTTGCTAAAGTTGCGCTTCCTTTTCTTCGGATCTGACTGGAGGGAGGGATCTCGGGAGCCGCCTGTAGGAGTGTACGGGCTGTAGGGCATGCCACGGTCATCGCCATCAGGGCTGTTGTTGTCATAATCCTGTCCATCCATCTGGTTCGCCCTCCTCAAAGCCTCGATCTGCTCCTCAGATTGACCTTGAGAGGACTCATCAAAATAGCTCCGTTCTTCCCTGTCTCCCGCTTCTCGAGAATACCACGAGTCGGCCTGTTCGCGCCGTTCTTCGCGCTCGGCGTATGAACGATTATCGCGTGGCGGAGATCTGTACGGATCACGTGAATCCGAAGAATGGGGTTGATTTGAAGCTTCTGGCGACCTCTCTTGAGTCATTGCAACGTCTCTCCTTGGTGGTGAGTCTGAGCGCTTTCTCTTAAGAGTGCCGTCAACATCAGGATAATTCGTCGAGTGGTACGGTGATCTATCCTGGCTTGGACCGGCCCAACTTTCCCTCTGGCTCACGGTGGGTTCTGCGGCCGTTGGTGGTTTGGGTCCAGAGTGGGAAGGTGTGCCGTTGGAGCGCTCTTCAGGCGATGCTCTGTTGGCGTCAGTTTGGTTCGTCGGTTCTGTCGTCTTTGGTGGTGAGCCCCCATTCAGGGCGGTGAAAGCTGACATGGTTCAGCGCTGCACCTCGCCTAGCCAGGCACAAGAAGATGGAAGCCGCAATGTCAGTTGAAGCCGCGCAGAGTGGAAGCAGTGGGTCGTATTGGGCAAAATTGACGAGATGAGAGTCCGCGGCAAGCACCAAATGATCAGCGACGAGGGGCAGATTCTCCGTCGCGTAGTCGCGAAGAATCAACAAGGAGTTGCTGCAGAAGGGGGAATGTGCTGCAAGATGAGATTGAAGACGAAGTTCCGTTAGGTGCGCAGCAGGGCGCGCGCGCGTCAATCAATGCCAGAATCAGGGATCCGGGCCGAAAAGACTTGGGGATTGTCTTTTTAACGAGGTACCAGAGCCGCAATAGACGACTCGATGAACCTGGCAGCGTCGCAGCTACGGTAGTGCAGCTGGGCTGGGGTTCCGAGTGAACGGCTTTTTGAGACAGGGTTGCGGTTGCGCTTCGATGTCTCCCGGGTTCAGAAAGTTCTCGGGTGAGTTTTTGGGTCGGGGTCGGATGAGACTCGCTGGGCGCGGGCGCGCGGTTCGACCAGTGAGGTTATGGCAAGGTGAAGTAAGGTGAAGTAGGGGAGCTGAATCTTGGTTTCTGGCTCAGCCAGATCGTTCCTTTGTTGTCGTGGGGGTGGGTGAGAAGGTTTTTTTTCTTTTCTTTCCCCTTTCTGTTGCTCCCCTCTCTATCCCCTGGACCCCTCGCGCCAGATCTGGAAAGGAAGTGGTGTAGCTGCCAGCTATGAAAACCAGATGACCCTCACTTTGCCGATGCCGTTGGCGGGTGTCGCTGTCGCTACTACGATACGGCGCGCGGAGGACGCGGGAGCTTCAGCTATGGACTTTTTCCCTCTCTTTTCTGTGCTGCTTGGTGTATTTCTTAGTGTGCAGGGGGGAGGTGTGAGCTGATTAATTGCTGGGCTGTGCGCGCGTGCGTCAGTAGGTACGTGCGACAAGAGCGAGAGCGGTGTCTTGTCCGCCCCGGGGTGGACAAGGGCAGAAATGAGAGAGATGCCGCTGAGACCTGAGGCTGTGCAGCCCTTGGTGTCTGAATGTGTGTGAGAGAAATTGGATGGGCACAGGCGACCCAGTGTCTCCGGCCTGGACGGAAGCTCGAGGCCGTCAAGAGAGTTTGTGGCCCGCCCTCCATTAGGCGCAGATGAGAGAGGACGAAAAAAAAAAAAACGGAAAATAAACCCCCCCAAGGGCAAGATGCAAGAAAGAGTAATAGCGAAAAGAGAAAGAGGAGAAGGACGTAAGAGAGACTCCAGATGGCTTTGGGGGGTGAAAAACGTCAGAGATTCACACTCACATCTTCCCTCTCATGAATTATCCCAATTGGGATGCTTCGAGCTGTCTGCTTGACCGCAAAGAGCAAGACGATGCTTCTGCTACTGGTGCCGCGCAAAGTGGTGATGCGAGTTGGGCCAGACACGTCGGAAATACGTCGATGCCGGTTCCACCCTGTGCATGCGTACTACGTAGTAGTTGTTCTTGGCCCCCAAAAAGTGTGTTTGCGTCCAGCCGGGTCGGGGGTTCGGGCCTGAGCGATTAGGAACGATACTCCGCTGATTGTTTTCGATCTACCGTGAAAGGGTAATGGAGCGGGTGAGGTGAGTGGGCGGGTAAGGTATGAGTTATGTTGCAAGTCGCGTTGAGTACCGCACCGGGCAGAACTAATATTCTGGGCCGTAGACTTGGTGCAATGAATGTCGGCGTTGTAAGGCGAAGTAGGTGTAGAAGCGAAGCGAAGCGAAGCGTCTTGGTCGGTGTCGTTGTGGATGCGGACGAAGGTGGAATTAAACAAGATTCAAAAGGAAATTGCGGCGGTCCTGTTTTTTGCTGGCTGTGTCTCCCGTCTCTTGCCAATGATACACTTGTCTCTTGGTCGTCACTTCCGGCCTCGTTCCCGAATACCTCGTACTGTCTCCTCCCGCCTTAGGGGTTTGTCCGAGTCGAGGGATGATGGCTGCTTTGTAGTCGGCGCTTGAGCGCTTTGCGCGATTATGCTGCGCCTGTCGGGAAAAGCAGTGAGGGGACGCTTCTCCGCGTGGCGAAACAGTGTCTACTGTAACGCAACCCTACTTGCTCCTTTTTCGCGAAGCGCCGTTCGGCAATTTGAACGAAGACAGGAACACTATCTCGGATTGTGACGTAGATCTCGACTTCCGCCTCTCACGCAGCCCGTGAGGAAGTGAGTGGCGCGTGTGGGTGAGTGTGAGTGTGAGTGTGAGTGTGTCTTCAAGACCTGCCTGATGAGTTAGGCTGCTGCTGCTGAAAAGAGACTTCAAGTGGTGTCGGATGTCGACGGGTGGGATGAGCAGAAGGGTGAGATGACAAGAAACTGTGAGTATGACGGGGGGGAGGGAACGTGTTATTATGATGTGGTAGCGAACCTCAGGTGCAAGCGGCCGGGTCTAGTCTTGGTAACTATTCGGTTCAAGGTACTCGAGAGACCAGATGCACGCTTATAAGCGTCAACTAGGTAGGTAGGTAGGCAAGGTATCATCCGCAGCCTGAGCCTGGGGTGAACTGGGCTTCAATCTGTAAGGCAGGCGAGAGCCGAGGGCCACCGCTAACGTACAACCAGCCTTCTTCTCTGCTCGCGCGCACGCCTGCTCAGCTCAGTTCCAGGCGGAACGGAAGGGTCGAATGCGCTGCCAAATTACAAGGGAACAAGAAATGCCTCCCGGGCTAACTTGGACGAGATGAGGGTCTCGGCGGGTGCCCATTACTTTTGAATTCTGTACGGAGTACGAATACAACACCATTTTGTTTTTGTTTTTTGTTTTTAAATTATTATGAAATGGTTTCTCACGTTATTTTTCGTCCTTGCCCTGGCCCCCCCGCCCTCTATCTCAGAGAGAAGAATCCTACTACATCTTGGCCACATACCACAGTCGAAATCCTCTCTCCGTGTCATGTTGGTTAGCGTGCTTGAGAGACGTATCCGTATATTTCTTGTCCAGACACGTTGCCCCCCCCCCCCCCCCCCCGGTTCTTCATCGCTAAACCTGGCAAACACTCGAACAAGACTGGGCGGCATGGCGCTTCTCACGGGTACTCGTCCGCCACTAGGTACTTGCGCGATACCGCCGCCAGTAACCACTTGCGTTTAGCGTCGCTTGGAGTGCTGGATCCCCTGGCAAGGCATGAACAAGGGGAGATGGCATACGGAAAGGAGGGGGCGTGTCGCGAGGCCATTGGCGAGGAATGGAGGGGGCGTGAAGCTCGAAACCTGTGCTCTTGTCTCTCCAGCTCTGACCAACCGGCCGAGCCTGTCGCCCGAGCCTTGAGTACGCTGCCACTGGATGTTGCTTGTGTCGTTGTTCGCCTCTTCGTCACCTCCGCATCCCCATCACCTTCTCAGAACTGGTCCCAAGGACTCAGAGACCGAGCTGGGCCGCTCGGAGGCCACTCAGAATGGCAAAGAACCTAGACGTCTCTCAAGCAAAGACATCTGTCACCGTCATGTCGCTAAGACGACTTTCCTCCCCAGTCGGCCCTATGACACACGTCCATCGGACATGACACACGCGCCTAAGCTCCCGCCCGTGATGGTCAACGACTTCCAGCCCACTTGGTCTGGCACATCCTCATCTCACGGACCTCACCGGTATACTTGCTACCCTCCCCCGCGATGCACCATAGGTGCAAGTCGAGGCACAGATGCGATGCGTGGTGTATGAGCATGCACGCACACGCACACGCACATGCAGATATTGATATAATATCTCCGTCAAAAACTGCCACGTGAAGGTCAAAGGGACCTAGGTGCCTGATGAATCTCGATGGAGGGAGGGGTCTGTCACCGTGTCACCCTCCGTCTTAGCAACCCTGAAGACGCTCTATCGTAGGTGGTAGGCGCAAACATGCACAGCACGGCTTTTTTTTTTGGGAGAAGGGGGGGGGGGCGCCCTCGGCCGCGAACCCTTGTCAATTTGCAATTTAATGGAACTTGGGGGCAGCAAATAAGCGAGAGCCGCCGGTCATCCTCAGCCTATCACCAAAAGGCTCATCCTCAGCCTATCACCAAAAGGCAAAGACTCGGGACTCATACTGAAGTACAACCCGAACCCTGTCCTTATGTAACTGCGTCACTCGGTTGCCGCCGTCCCTACGTAAGCATTTCGCCTCTGCTACCCTCGACTCGAATCTTGTGCAACTGTAAAATGGTCGTCTAAGTAAGACCCTTCGAACACTTTCGCGGTTCACCAGGAAGGCCCCTTGCGCATTCGGAGACGCTGCCCGCCTCTAAGGTTACACTGGTTTCCACTCGCGTCCCTCACGAAGCTTGACCACTACTGCAACCCTTTCGACCGCTGTTGGGCCGGGGTCCCCCGTGTGTGTGCGAGTACAGTGAAGCTGTGTTGTGTGCTGGGCCGCAGAGATTGGAGGCAAGGGTCTCCCACGTTCTCCCGGTCTGGCAGGAAACGGCTTGGATACGCAGTGAGGCGAATAGAAAAGATAACGATAATTATTAGGAGATTCCGTCCACCCGACCTACCATCTTGCAGAACAGAGACGATGAGCGTCGGTGCCGAAGCGACCCTGGTCGAACCTTTGGTCCTTCTGTGTGCCTTTCGCCACCCAGCCATTGGTCCCTTCATCCGCTTGTGCCCTCAGAAATAATATCTGCCCACGCGGGGACCTCGTCCGTACCCTGGAGCTCACCAGTAGCATCGATTCGTGATGGTACAGATGGAAAGCGGCACCGCGAGTGTTTCGGAGGCGGCCATTGATATCCGCGACATATCTTTGACCGAAAGCACTGCTAGGCTGCACGTTGCTGAACAGCGTCACATTGAGGCTGATGTGCGGTACTTGTGCATTGCCGACGGATGAGTTTGATCAGTTGTAGCCCAGCTTGCAACCAATGAAGTGGCTAGTGAGGCCGGAGAAAGGGCATCTATGTCATGTAATTTATGATCCTTGGGTCGTCTCCTCTTCCAATCCGATTCCTGCTGGCCCGCGTCTATCAGTTAGCGAGCAGCGAGGTCGCAACTGAACCCGCTAATAAGTGCTACGCTATCGGCGGGCATCGTCGTCAACAGCTGGGCTTAGCTGGTTGGACCTTGTATTGGTGCCCCGTCGACGTCTGACATCTCGGCCGCCAGTAGCACTCGCAGGCGCGGCAGTGCACTCGTTCGAGCAGGTTTCGGTGAATGTTGGCGTGAAATTAGAGAGGAGCAAGTCCCGTTCTGGGGCTCCCGATGAGCCATGTCTCGGCATTCATCTTCCTTCTTCAGCAGAGCCAAATCTTTCAGTCCGTCCCAAAGCGCAGAGAACATCATGAGGCCTCGCCGGATGTTGATTGCACAACACAGAACATAGGCGGGGTGTTATCTCGCTTTTTCCAAGTCTTATCAAAAGTTATCGACTGCTTGGCTAGTGGAAACTCCGCACCCAGTGATCGTTATGGGTGCGCTTCCCACGTCTGCCATACGTCACGATAAGTGATTTGCCTGCTCGCTGAGACGCATGCGCCAGTCTGCTTTTGGCGTTTTCTGCGACCACCAAATCTAAAGCTTGCAAACATTTTCGTTGGTTGATGTGGAAAGGGGCAGAAATCTGTGTGTCTGATATTGGCGAAACCGATGCTTTGCTCTGCGGTGTTCAACACGACTTCTTCGGCGATATGTTGCAGCCCCGAAGTCTGCTCTCGTTCCCCTGATGGGTCAGGGGTGAAACAGAAACGTTAATCTTCCGATGTCGATGAACCAGGATGCAGTCAATGGTGGATTATTTTTAGCCCTTTTCATGGTCGTCGAGTGGGGAGAGCAACATCAGGACGTTTTTCAGCAAGCGTTTATGGACTTTATTACCCCAGCTTTGCCCGGGACCGACCCGCTCGTCTCGTCTCGTCTCTTCTTCACAATCGCGCATGTATCCGTCCATACAGACAAATGTGCTGTGCGGTTTGTTAGGTAAGGCCAGTGTATCGTCGGCTCCGACGGCGGTTCGAGGTCAAAGTGTTTCTTCTGGGCTGTCGTTTTTGCACCCACTTCCTCACCTCATCCGGCGTAGCGCTTGTCGCAGCAGGGCGTGTGTTTGAGGTCGGAGAGGAAGAGGAGGAACAGCTGGATCGCAGCATGGACCAGTCAGGACGCCGTCTACAACCAGTCGAGGCCAGCAACCCCGACTCGACCGCCTCGACATTTGTTCGCACACCCGCTCCAGTTCCAGTGTCGCCCTCCGCTCGGGTGTCTTTGCCGCCGCGACCCACACGCCTATCTACAGAGATGACAGCTAGATGACTTCGTCCGTCTGATTGGCCGGTCACCATGTGCGCTGCAGCCAACGGGAAGGCCCAGATTGGGTTGAGAAAAAGGGTTGGGGACAGGGCTCTCCCATTCGACACATGTGCTGTGACGAGACGGATGAGCCTTTCTCGAACGGATCAACCTGCCCAACCTTTGGTAGTCCAATCTTAACAGCCAGGGCCAGGGCAGGGCTAGGTCGATAGTTTCCGGCTCGCTGTACTGAAGTGTTCGAATTTCTCGGAGTGACAATCCCTCGTAGCCGCATGCTATCAAGCATACAGTGGCAGTCACCAGTGTCATTGGTGATGTGATGCCGCCTGCATAGTGCGATGCAAAAACTCATGCCGTTATCGCGATGTCGCTGCACAAGTGCTGAAATCTTGTCACACTCGAACGCACAAACGCGCACACCTCCTTCACCGTCTATTGCGCATAACGTGCGTCAGGTATAGTTTGCCCTGTCGGACTTGACAAGAAGAGATTCCCGAGTCTGACAATGTAGTGACATTGTAGGCGAGGCCACCTGCAATGTCCTCCCGTATCCGTATCAGAAACTAGCCAAAGTGGCCCAGATCCAGCGCTGTAAGCGCCATGCCGACCGCTGAGACGAACCGGAAGCCACGCCTTCAGAGGATCGGCCGAGGTTGAGCGGACGGCTCGCAGGATGGCTCCGTTACGTATCGTGTCGCATTTGACTTGACATCGTGTCGGTTGCCTCCGATCGATTGGTCGGAGACTTCGAGTTTTGGCCTTGGTGGGGCTCACAAACAGTTGCTGTGACTGCTCCGGTATTAAGACGACTAGAGGGTGAGGTAAAATCGTCTCATCACTCCAGGAAGACTGGTGAACTGCGAGCAGCGAAGCGCGGGTAAGTGTGGTAGCCTCAGCCCTTAATTAGTCTCTGCCGTATGGGGATGCCCTCTCCGGGCCGCGTCTGGACGGTCTGGTTGTTCGTCTGTGTCGTATCAAAAAGATCAGACAAATTCGGAATGACACCCGCGAGGTGGGGCTCCCAGTCGTGGCAACGACGTGGACGGCAAGGTGACAAGAACCTTGAACGTCGCGTTTCTCACAGGCGTCGCAGTATTATCCCGCGAGTTCCACTGTCAGGCTAATATTGTCTGGCATGGCTAGCAACAAGGCCGGAGAGTTGCTAACAAATAATTACACCATGCCTTCATCTGCAGCATACATGACATGGACAACCTCCTCCGGAAGGGGGGAAGGGGGGGGGGGGGGGGGTAGATTAGCATCACCAAATGAAGTGAAGCGTAGTGTCTTCGAAGTTCGAGGTTGCAAGGGCCTTCAACTGACGGTTGATTGACTGCGAGGAAGGCGAGGCCAAGAAGGAAGAAATGAAGAAAGGGTGGGGCGACGGTCAATTCGAGAAGAAGAGGAGCCGAGAAACAAAGCCCCCTTGTCTGGCACACGTTTTCTGTCGTCACCAGACGGGGGACGGAAGTGAGATGGATTTGACTCTTGCGGCAAGTCGAGGTATTCTTTCGTACTCGGTGTACGTTGTAGCCAGCCTGAAACTTTGTGGAGTGGAGAAGCTTTTCGGGGACATCGACATTCGACGGAGAAAAATAGGGATTCGTCACGAAGACGAAGAGTCCCCTTCAACGCTGTCACAATGCGTCAAGCTAAGATTGCGTGGTCGACAACACCGGAGGAGCACGTATGGAATGAAGTTCGAGGCCGTCTCGGGGAGAGCAAAGGCTAGAGGAAACAAGACCGCCTGATCGGACGCCGTTGGTTCTTGAATAGGTAGGCGTCATCCGCGAGGAACGTCTCGCCCCATTCGATCTCATGCAGGCTGTTGCTATTCTAAACCGTGATGACTGATGAATGGTAGGCTAGGCGTCCCATTCCGGGGTTTTCTTGCATGGCCACGCCGACATGAGCGTTGGTTGGTCCAAGGTCCAAAAATGCGAACCGCATGTTTGCCAATCGGTAAGGTATAGATAGTAACGAAAGAGGCGGAGCCAGCGCCAAGTTTGGGTTTACTACAGTACTGCTTGGAGAAGGAAGTTGGAACGACCATCGTGTCGAAGGAAGGGATCCTGGAGGTTCCGCAATGCCAACAACGATGGAGACTCTGCCTCACCTTAACAAGCCTGGCTGCATTCTGCAATAGCTACGGTAGTAGGTACTGTGATGCTTTAGCCCCGTGCTTGACATTTCCACCCTTCTTCAACACCTGCTGTATATTAGTGCTTCGCTGAAAGGCGGGCACCACCAACCTCACGTATGGGAAAAGGGAGGGGGGTGAGGCAAGGAGGAAATAAATGCCTACCGAGGTAGGTAGAGGCTGCCAACAGACAAACTTGCATGTACCTGGGTACACCAAAATCCCACAAGTTGGAAAAGCCGAATCGGGATTGGTTTCGCAAAAACATCATGTAAGCTGTTGGTGCCAGCAATCGGCAGGATCTGTTGTTGGCGACTATTCCGCGCCCCCGAGATGCTTTTGACGCCTCCAAGTGTACTGCATAGTAAATACGAGTGACAAGCGCAATTGGGGGCTAACGAGCCCTGTTAGATTCTCAAGCGCGCTGTCATGGGCTGGTCAGGGTGGTCCGTGGCCAAGATTTGGCACTGAGCTTTTGAAGAGTGAAGACATGTCCTCGGGTAATTAATTACCTGCCCGCTTGCGCAGTAGAACCAGGTACCTCGGGCGGCAGGTTGTGCCCAATTGTCCAGGGACGCAAACGGAAGTACCTCCCGCCGTTTGAACCCATATTAGGTACCTGAACTAGCGCAGTACAATAGTATATCCAGCAAGTTTAACCACCAGCCACGGTATCACACTCCTCTCTAGCAGACATCAGCCTTAACTTCGAGTGGCTACAGACCTGCTTACGAGCAATGTACCGCGCTGAAATTCCTATGGCGGAGTACTTGCCAAGGTGTTTTTACTCTGGCCTGGTACCGTAGTAAGGTACCTAGAAACACTATACGTACTGTACTACCTTATTTGGGACTTTGGCAAGTGGGGAGTCGAGCTGGGATTCCGATCACAGTGGAGATGCCAGTGGATTCCCAGCCCAGATTGCCCTCCTCACCTCAGCCACCTGGATGCCGTTGCTTCTCACCAGCCACTCGTTTTTGATTTGTGTAAGTCGTCCTTGGAACTTCCCCCATTCACATGATAAGCGGCCAACAGGAGGTTTCTCATCAGATGACAGCGTGGATAGTTATGCGTCTACGTATCGCGTCTTAAGCACACGAGATTTCCGACCTCTGCTGTTCCAGATCCTGGATCCTGGACGAGATGATACGTACGTAAGCATCACAGACCGTGCCCCGTTCACCCTGGATCCAATTCGCACTTCACTTGACATATAATAACACTTGCCGCGAACGGCGTCCATGATTGCGCTCAATCCATGACATGGTCTTCTTTCACATCAACTTGTGTTTCCAAACTTAGATCACAAAATTCCCCGAGAATGCACGAAACGGTTCCTCCATCACATGAACGTGCCGGCAGGTCCAGCCTCTAACCAATGGCGTTACTCGCTTCTGCTAGGCGCCCACAAACCTAAGCGCTCAACGACATCCAAGCTTAGCCAGGGAACCATCTTTCTAGAATGTTTCTCCTCCCCATGAGGTTATTATGCGCGGCTTCGAGATGTCCATGTCCTATTAATATCTACCGCGTGGACCATACCATCTTGGCCGCGAACCTAGTCGACATGGGGGATCTGCCTTCCCCCCAACTTCATCGTGTAGCCGCCAGTCCCTGCACGCGCCGAGTAACAGAATCCGGGGAGATTTGGGCGAGGACGACCCAATCGCCGACATCTTGAAGGACATTTTGTCTCTCGTGCTTGGGCGTAGATCTGGAACCCAGCCAACGAGGCCCTTTGGCGTTACGCTTGTCGTCTACACAGGCTTCACCGTGATCCTTTCTGGCAACCATCGAGCCTCACCCGCACTGCAGGACGAAATCTCACGATTCGCAAACTCTGACTGGCCTATAGCCGCTCTCAATCTCACCCCCTCCGTGGCTGGAAGAGACGCAGATGAGGACCCTGAAGAGCAAACCTGCCTGATCATGGCGACCAATGTAGTCCGGCGGCCGACCCGCCGCCACTGACCATGTCACCGTCTAGATGATATGGAACCATCGATCTGGGAACCATCACGAAATCCAGTCACCACACCTACAACTTCTCGGAAAGCTATAATGCCCGAACCCCTGGACACAAGAGTGACGGCCGGGGAAGCGCAAGCATGCAGCACGTCAGTCCAGCATAACCGCTCGCTACGTTATTTTTAGCTGCCGTTGCTATATTAAGACGAAGGGTTGACCTGCAGCCGCCGATGAGCTGCATTTTGCTTAACGAGACCTCATGTCTTCCAGACTTCATCGCGCATCTTCTCCAAAAGCGAACTCCTTATCTACCAAAACCTCGCGCTGTAATCTCAAGCCGCCATGGAAGAGAGGGACGTTACTTTTTCCACTTCAAGACTTGAGTATAATGGATCTGCCGCCACCCCTGACATCATCACGCAAGACGTCCATCCGTGTGCACGCATCTACCTAAGCGCGGGACCACGGTAGGGACCTGACATGCCTTCGCTCTCCCGTGTCTCCTCTCCGTCGGCTCACACACAATACACACCCACACGCACCACGCAGTGGCCCATATCTCGTCACTCTGCCTATCGTCATTCGATGTTATTTCGGTCGTTTGTTTCAGGACGACTCCCCCTCGTTGCTACCTTGCTCAACGAGATCAGGGCCGACTATCCAGAGGATCCCCTGCTTCAAACACCTACGTAAGGCAGGACCTGGCAAGTAATTACACATTTTCTCATTACGTCGTTTCATGTTTCTATTCCTGTCATCGGATCTAGAGGTGGGTGTTTCTCCTCCACTGCCCGTACCCATGGGCACGACTTCATTGACAAGATTTCCCGACACTAAAACAGGCCCTGCATGCGACCCTCGACCCAGGGTTCATCATACCAAGAGCCGAGAAGATCACTGGTCTGATATTATGAGATACGTCTTGCTGGTGATGTGACGCATCTCGGCTACGTCGTCACAGCGCCCAACAATCATTAAAGTACCAAATGTCTGGTGGTACTTTCATGATACTTGCTCACTTCTTTTGCCTCTTCACGCTCTTGTCGTCGCTCGCGCCACCGCCGCTCAATACACTTGCACTCCGTTTATGTGACGCCCCACTGCTCCCCGGCCGGGACGACTTCTCCTTTTCAGCATCGCCCTTGCCATCGTCCGCAGCGTCCAACGTGGCTGCATTCGCGTTGGCTTTGGTGACCGGTATCGCTCTGGCCTCGGCATGCTCGCCGTTGGTCTGGTCCGTCGTTGCAGGCTCCGCAGGCTGAGCTTCTGCTTTCTTCTCACTTTCTTCGGGCTTCTCGCCCCCTTTGTCCGCAAGCTGAGCTACCCCTTCACCTTCCTTAGGGTCTGCCGCTCGCTCTGACTCCGGCTCTGGCGGCGCATTGGCCTTCTCTCGTTCCGCCTTTTTGGCCATCTCAACCTTGATCTCGGCATCGATCTTGTCCGTGACTTTCCTAGCGTCGAGCAGACTGTTGACGGCGCCGAGAAGCAGTTCGTACTGAGCTGTAACTGCGGCAGTGGGCATGATAAGTCGCGGTGGAATATCCAGCTCGTTGAGCGTATTCATGATACGTAACTGCTGCTGATTCGACTTGTGCGTGAACAATTTATTGATCTTCTCGTAGCGGAATGTCGGTCCGCTGGACAAACGATCGTGATACGTGACACCGTAGACATGCAGCTCGGCCTCGGAGAGCTTGCGACGTTCTTGCTGCTGCTGGCCCTTCTTGCCGCCGGCCGGCGCTGTTGGCGTCTGAGTAGTGCTGCTGGCGGGCTCCTTGTGCGGCTTCTCTGGTGGTGCGGCGGCCGCTGCGGCGATGCTCTCGCGGCGGTTAGCAGTATCTGATGCCGTGGCTTGTTGACCGGCAGGCGTGGCAGGGCTGACGCCGTCTGTTGCCATCAGAGACTTGCGTTTCTTGGACTTGTCAGCATTCATCAGATTCTGGAGCAGAGTCTGAAGGCCAGCGCTGGACTTGAATGCACTGATGTCCTGGTCCGTGTGGGGGTAGTCCAGACGGTTATATAGCTCGCGGCGTTCCTCGTTGAATCGATCGCTGCGCGCGAGAATCCGCTTGATTTCGAGGAGCAGCGACTCTTCTTCCTTGGCCTCCTCCTTCGACCGCGTTAGGGCGTTGTTGGCGAAGTCCTTGCGCAGCTTCTCCTGATTTGGGTTGAAGTTGGCCATGAGCTCATGAAGAGTGTATTCGGGCTGCGTCATGTACTGCACAGGCTTCTGTACAGCCATCATCTTGGCCGCAACCTCGTAGTATCGCGCTTTCAGGTCTTCCATCGTCCTCGGCTTCGGTACAGGGATGATGGCCTTACTCTCATCCCCGTCAGCCGAGGCCTCGCCGTTGATAGCTTCTGGCACATAGTCGTAGCGGTCCCAAATGATGGGCCATCTGAGATCAAAGTCCTTAACCAGGCTAAGCAAATAGTCTGTTTCCTCCTTTGTCCAGTCGTCACTCTGCAGGTTTGTTCGATACTGGTCCTCGCTGTATTGCGGCACGTCGACCTCGACATTGTACTTGGCGAACTCCGAGTCCGTGGGCTTCACTGTTTGCTCGCCGTTCGCATCCTTCATCTTCGCATCGTCTCGGGTCATCGCAGCCCCGTCCTCGGGCCCTGTCTTCCTCCGCCAGTGCTTCAAGACCAGCGCGCCACTGTCACCTCGTGCCGAATTTGTGAATGACTTGAGCTCCCATTTCGAGGCCGGTTTTCTGCTTGCAAATCGCCTCTTTTTGAATATAGAAACCTCTGGTACAATGGCAATGGGGTTATCGCCGCCGAGGCTCTGAACTTCTCGTGCAAGACCCTTGAGGTTCGGTCGCGGGGCAGCGGTCTTTTGCTTTTTGGCTGGTCGTGGCCCTGCATGGCTGTCAGGCAGATTCAGAACGTCGCGCACGTCGGAGGACGTCATTTGTACGGTATTCGCGGAGTAGAGTAGTTGAAGGAAGTCTCGATCGGTCGGTCGGGATGCACTTTATCATAATTAACGGCAGTATTTTGGTCGATCACATCAAATAATGGGCGGGCGAGACGCAAGCTTCGGGACTGCCGACGTGGAAGTTTTCGCGTTAATTCGTCGTAAATAGGAATGCGTGTTGATCTGACTTTGGCCGGTTTTGATGTAGAGTTGAGTCCCTCCAGAAAAGCGGCACCTTTCAGAAGTTCTCCGGACGCGAGGTCGCATTTTCCAGCACGCGGGCTCTCCAAGCCGCACGTGACCCCACTTCCAAAAGGTGAGTGCCACCCCTGTCTACCGTCATTTTTTTCGAACGTGGCAGCTTTAAGTGCCCGAGTACCTACTTTGGGACTTTAGTGTGGGCACCAGAAACTAGCTGATCTGGCGCAACCAATTCAACGACGAGAGCATCAGTCATTCCCACGTCCACTCTTCGAAGACTCGGACGACGGTCGACGAGCACGAACTCGAGGAACATCGACATACAGCCCAAGAATTCGGCTACCCCTCCCGTGTCCCCGTCAATTGCGATTCGCATTGTCATAATATGAGGCCCTTTCTCCCCTTGCTCTCGATGAGCGCCGTTGCGCAGGCGCTCTACTTCTACATCGACGGCACGTCGCCCAAGTGCTTTTTCGAAGAGCTTCCTAAGGACACGCTCGTCGTTGGCCACTACACTGCTGAGGAGTGGGATGACCGGATCAACCAGTGGGCTAAGCACGATGGCCTCAGCATCTACATCTCTGTTGATGTGAGCTTTACCAACCCCCCGACTCTCTCATCTTGCATGATCTCTACCTTGGTGTACGACAGCATTAGGGCGTCACGGACAGTGTCAGCTCTAAAGCGAATTTAAGCTAGAAGCCGAAGCTAACAAGTTCGTTCTACAGGAAACATTCGACAATGACCACCGTGTTGTATCCCAGCGCGGCTCTGCCTCTGGCCGCTTCACCTTCACGGCTGCCGACGCCGGCGACCACATGATCTGCTTCACCCCGTCCTCCACCTCTGGCCGCGCCGGTTGGCTCTCTCAGCACTCCCACAACGGTGGCATCCGCCTGTCGCTTGACCTCGCCATTGGTGAGAGTAGCGAGATCGAGAGCTCTGACAAGAGCAAGCTCGAGGATATGGCCGCCCGTGTCAAGGATCTTAACGCCCGTCTTCAGGATATCCGCAGAGAACAGGTCTTCCAGCGTGTACGTTTCCTCCACCCGAGGCATTTTTGGACTAGTAGCTTGCTATTTCTTTGCACATTGTGGTCTCAATGCACTAGAAATAGAAAGTTGGACTGACACCAATGAAACAAAATAGGAGCGTGAAGCCGAGTTCCGCGACCAATCTGAATCCACCAACGCCCGCGTCATTAGATGGATGCTCATCCAACTCGTCATCCTCGGCGTCACCTGTACCTGGCAGTTGTCGCATCTGCGGTCCTTTTTCATCAAGCAGAAGCTCACATAAAGAACGAAAAAGGGGGAGGGTTTTTGGTTTACCAGAGCACGTAGGTAGTCGGAAAGGCACAGGAATTGGCATGGGTTATGCCAGGAAAGAAAAGGAGCTACGGCATCGCTCCTCTGGTGCGAGCTTATACTGGCTAAGCTGGGAAAACGGACTTGTAATGATATACACACCATCTGCAGCTACTGAAGCGAGGCTCGGCTAACGAAGCATATGTCAAGGGTTCAAGCAATCGTGAACATTTCCGATAGTTTGGCCTCGTGATTTGCACGCTGGTATCCGGCGGGCGATGCGCACCCTCGTCCTGGTGCCGGTTTACAAGGTCGGATATGGCTACCCTAACTAATTTAACTCTTGACATCTCGACCGGGAAGTGTGCACATACAGCGTCCCTAACTCATATAAGTCCAAAGGGCAATATCTGAAGAACAAGACTGGGTATATTTCATATCATGCATAGATCACCTTGAACTTCTTGGAGGCCATTTTCTTCTTCATCCAAGAAGGAGCCTTTTCCTCTACTACTTCATCGAGTGGTAGTTCATGCTGCAAAGCCTCTCTCTCTGCAACCGGCTCATCTGGGCGCACGTTAAGCCCGATGTTCTTTGGAGGATCCTGATCTTGATCTCCGACTGACCTCCCGCGATGTGTATCCTCATTTTCGGAAAAGCTTCCTGAGCTATCCTGCGTCGCAGTTCTCTCCGTCGCAGCACGTAGTTGTGCGGCGTTGAAAGCAGCCTTCTTAATCTCGTTCATCTGGATACTCTTCTCCATGATCTGCAGCGCTCTCCCCTTGTCTACAAGCCTATGGAAACCCTGCAGGGTATACGTGTCTGCCTCATAACCGGAGCTCTCCAGCCCCTGCAAGGCCTGGACCGTCTTTTTGATGTCCTGTAGGCCTGCGTAGCCCGATATCAGAGTATTCCAAGTAACCTGGTTCGGTCGAACGCCGCGCGTTCGCATCATGAGGGCGATTTTATTCCCAAGCTCCTTCTCTCGGGTAAACAGAAATCCAGCGAGGAGTATATTCCAGGTGTGAATACTTGGCGGGGGATGACTGAGTTTCTTATCGGCAGGTTCAGTGGCTTCCTCGACGCTTTCCCGCTCCTCAAGGGTGTCCCTGAGCATATCAGAAACAATGTCCAACGCCGGGCGTTGCATGCCTGGGCGCTCTAGTAGGGCTTTAAGAATGACGTCGTAAATGAATGTGCCCTTTTCGCGTACGAACTGCACAGCCACAGGATGCTGGTTGACGATCAGCTGTCGATAATACGCGTACAGAGCGATGAGTTTGATCGGTTGCGCTAGGTTCTTGACGAAAGCAATGAACATGATACTCAGAGTGGCGCCTGTTGGGTCAAGCTTTGCAGGAATGGCAGAAGTGGCCACCTCGAGACCAGGGAAGAGCTCTCGTGCCCGCTGCCAGTCGTTGGGTAATTCTTGGGCATGCACTTGCGTGTAAGCCGATAGATCCAGAGGAATCAGGGCTTGCAGCGGCGCCAATTTGAAGACTTTGGCGTAGTAGTGCAGCATGGGTCCAAACGCAGGGACAGATTGCACGTGCTGCTTTTTCGCTCTCTTGTCTTTTCTCTCTTGCTCCGAGAACTCCAGAATCGAAGCAAGAAGATCATTCAGAAACACGACGTCAATGGTGCCGTGCTGAGCAGCATCCTCCGCGACAAGATTGATGACTTCTGCCGAAAATATCCTCTTTGCGCCATCCACCAACGTAGCACTCAGTACCGGATCTGGCTCGATTTCACGCCGCCTCATGATCTGGAAGATGCTCCAGGCCTTGCTGAGTTCGCCAGACACGCACAGCGTCCTTATCAAGGCTGTGTAGCTGACCATATTAGGTCTAAAGCCATGTTCCAGCAGAAAACCGAAAGCGTCGGCGGCTGAGAAGTCGTTGGTCTTTTCGATATCATCAGACTTCAGATGCAGTATGGTGGTGCAGACGCTGAGCCATTGTTTGCCTTCGAGGTCCACTCCACCATGCTGCATGGCATCGATGGCTATCTCAAGCGCTGCTTGTTTGTGTAGGGGGTATCCAGCAAGTTTGCCGGCGATGGCGATGTATGTGTGCTCATGCATCGTATTCCTTCGATTGATGAGAAAGTTGTACAACCTCATGATGCGCTCGGGGTCGAGGTCTTCGATGAGATTGTGAACGGTGTTCTGTCGCAGAATTGCAGGCCTGTCGGATCTGGCGTCGAGATGTTCAACAGTGAAATCGCACAGAGACGCCGCGTGATTTACACGCTTGTCCTCCTCGAGTGAATTCTGCCATCTTGAAAGGAGGTTGACAACATCGTTTATTGCGTACCCCGGCAACTTGATGTCTTGAGTTGTGGTCTGGAGAATACTTAGGGCTCGTTCGGGACAATACCACAGCGTAGAGAACATGAGCCTGTGCCAAGAGGCCTTCTTCTTCGACGCGTCCCATGAAGACCAACTGACGAGGTCGCTTTCCATGCGCTCGGGTCCTAGTAACTTGCCATGTCCCTTTCGTATTTCTGGCATCTTCCCCGCGGCTGGATCGCCCGTCGCCCAGTACCCGAGCAGGTTTGACAAGTTCCGCCTCCATTGCCTCCATGTGTTGATTTCGTGCGCCGCCTTAAGGTGATTTCGCAGGAAACACCACTCCTTGTCTCGCTCAATGAAGTCTCGCGCCCATGCTTGCGCCCATTCCTCATTGTATCGCACCAGTTTCCTGGATCTGGTAGCTTCTAGATTTTTCTCAATCTTCTTGTTCAGGTCGTCCTCATGCCACCGAGGCCGTGCCCTCTTCAAGATCGCAAATTTCCTAGAGGCGAAGGATGGATCGTCGCTGCGTATCGGTGGATGTGTTTCTGGCTCGGTGGTGCTCGAGGTTCTTCGGGACTGCGGCCAGGAACTTGCATTGCCTAACAGCCTGAACCTATGTTGTTGAAGTTGTAGAGAGCATTGTCGGCAAGCCTGGGGCCGAAACATTGACGGAAGTTCGGCCAGGAGGTCGGCTCAGGCGAATAGTTCGTGTCTGCAGCTGGGAACAATTCTTTGCGGCGAACTCGCATTGGGAAAGGCGCAAATACTGGCTGTTCGAGGTGCAATCGCGAAGTCGGCGCAACAGTTATAACGAAAGTTTTCGCTTTCAGATGATGGGACAGCGCCAGAGGCCTGGACCCTGTCTTTTCAGCGCAAGGCAACTCTCTTCCCGCTACCTCAGCGCACTTTGCATTCGATAACCTACCGCTAGGTACCTTAAAGGTACCTTGCCTGAGGTACCCGGCAAGGTTACCAGTGGATGGCTTCCGTCAAACTTCAGTCCCACCGTACTGTTATTGATTTGATCAACCGCCTCATCCTTCAACCACCAACTCCGGGACACTATAGACTCGACGTTGACCGGCCGGAATACCGTCTTTGTTTGCAACATCTTACATCATCATCAAGAGCGCCGGACATTTTCTTCCCACAACGTGCAGGAACTGCTGCCATGAGCTCACAAACAAGCCTGGGCGCGGCGACCGACGACCGCAAAGCCCGCCTCGCAAAGCTCAAGAACCTCAAGAGAAAGCAACCAGCAGACGAAATCGTACCACCGGAGTCCGAACGCGAAGGCTCTGCCCCGGCAGCAGAGCTGGACGTTGCAAAACTACACTTGTCTGGCCGCAACTACGACCCCGAAGTGCGCGGACCCAAACTCGGCTTCGAGGCGCCGCCGATACAAGACCTCGACAAGCCTACACTAGAGGAGCAAGCTGCCGATATTGAGGCCAACATAAAGCAAAAGGCGATAGAGGAAGCGCAGGACGATAAGGGCATCGATCTATTCAAGCTTCAACCGAAAAAGCCAAATTGGGATTTGAAGAGGGATCTGGAGAAGAAACTGGAAGTGCTCAATGTCAGAACGGACAACGCCATCGCAAGATTGGTGAGAGATCGGATCACGAACACGCAGAAGTCGAAGAAGGCTGCGGCTGGGAGCACAGACGGCAACGTAGCTGGTGTGGACGGCATCGCCTTGGTTGAGGGCGTTCGTGTCCGAGAGAGGGAAGAGGAAGAAGAAGAAAGACGCGAGCAAGAATTGGATGACGACCTGTGAGCGAATGGGTATGCATGGAAAACTACAAGTGGTTTTGTACTATACAGCGAGGAGGGCAATCCCGCTTCGGCTACACATAATGATACCCAGGACTATCTTCCCATATTCATCGACTGGGTCAAGGCCAGTCTCTTACTGAACGGACTTAGGCTGCGCTCGCGCTGAGGCTGCCTCTGTTCTGATCGTCTCTCTGGCTTGCCGGTTCTGCCACCCCGTTCGAACCTGCCCCCCGGATGGCCACTGTAGGCCGGGCCCCTGTCGCCGCCCCGTGAATGTCCTTCGAAGTCAGAGATTTGTCGATCTGGTGATCTGGAGAGAGACTTGCGGCTGTTGTGAGTGTCAACGCCGCGAGACAGAGACGAAGCTCGCGATCCCGACGAGTCACGACCGCGGAAGTGCTCTTGTGCTGGCCTGTCAGTCGATTTGGGGTAGTCCTCGTCTCTTTCCCGGTATCTTTTCTCATGAATCACAGGGGAACGACTGTCGCGAGAAAGAGACCTTTGACGACGACGCAGAGGGGATTGTGCTTGTCTTCTCCTTGCTGACCTTTTAGAATTAGACCTGTCGTCGTCGCTGGCTGGGCTGAAAGATCTTCGGCCACTACCTTTCTGCTCGGGGGACTTCTGTCTCCGGTGGGATAGCATTGGCGACGGTGAACGCTGTCTCGGTGGGGGTGAAGTCGAGCGGTTCGTGGAAATGGTGGATACCGAATCCACGGATTCGGACCTCCTTCGATCGACTTCCGTTTGCCTGATGAGCTCCTCGTCACGCTCCTCTAACTCGCGCTTTCTGGCTCTCTCAGCCTCCTTCTTCGCCAGCTCTTCATCCGCGACTCCCTTTCTGTTCCTGGTTAGCAAAGCAAGCTGGACAGCGACTAGCTTTGAAAAACCCACTTCCTCTGAGTGTCGTCTGGTGTTTCGTTTGTCAACTTAGGCATGAGCTTCGGATTGCGCAGTTGTTGAGTTCGGGAGGGCCGAGACACGTATGGCCTGGCTTGGGCCGACTCTTTGCACTCATATGAATAGTGACGTTTTGTGAGTTAGCAAGGTCCGTGATGCAATGAATAATGGTGCACATATCTCTCTTGAGACACTTCTGACATTGAACGTTGGCCGGTGTCGGCTGGCGGGGACCGCCGCGTCCTCTGTAAGAATGCATTGGCGATACCGGAGTCAGGGCAATTGCTCTCGGTTGCTGCAGCTCTGGCGCCTCTGTAAGATTCGTTGTCTACTTCAGAACCTTGATCTGCGGTTTTACAGGTGGAATAAGGTCTAATGATGTTGCCCTTCGTCTGATAGCTGGTAAAACAGGCCTTGTGTGTACCTACCTCAAGTTTAGTTTTGGTTCAGGAATCCAGACATATCGAGCTTACCTACCTAGGTACCTTTGAGAGGTGGGCCTGGCTTATGTAAGTGTGGGATTGATCTCGCTTCATTGGGCCAACGACCGGGCTGACGTAACCACGATGGAGTCACACCTCGCCCCGGCCCGTAGTCCACCTAGTCCCGTCCAGTAAGACCCCACCCCACCCAACCAATATCCCACCCATCCCGATCGCGTAATTCGGACGCGTTTTTCCTATAACAACATTAACACAACTTTTATAAATACATCACAACACCACAACAACATTAAAAATAAATTCTTTTAAAAATACTAATTAATCTAATATATTAAAATATACTAAAACCTACTTTAATTCTACCTAGGAAACTATATTAAATAGTATAAGTATTAAATAAGTAAATTATAATTAGGGTATTCCCTATATAATTCTTTATAGTTAATTATTAAGCTCCTAAATATATTAAAAGGCTTAAAAGAGTTATTAAAAACTCTCTTTTTATTTTAAGAGATCCCTTATTATATAAGTACTTACTTAGGGGTCTCTTAGTATACTATTAATTTATTAATAACTTAAAAACTTTATTATTTATATTATAAAGGCTAATAATTATAAGAATATAACTTATAAGGTTAATATATATTCTTTTATAATTATATTTATATATAAAGAATTTAAATAATTTATATTTATCTATATCTTTATGATCTTATATGATATGAAGAAATGGATTGGATATTTGAATTCCTTATAAAATTTGTAGTTGAATGGTATATGGTTTGATACTATATGCTAATACTGCTAAATATAGCTATAATAATCTAATAATAGAAATATGCGTCAAAGCGTACGCTAATGCAGTGCATAGACCACTTCGGAGGTCCGGATCCGCTTGGACCCACACGGACCCACTTCGGTAGTCCGTAACGGACTAATATGGAGCTCTGTAGAGGTCTAAGTGTAATAAGAAGAGGTATAATAAGCTAGAAATATTCCTACCTTTCTAGTTAAGATAAGTATATAAGTAAGCAAGCAAGACTTCAACAAATACATATCTTTCTTATTCTCATAAATTCCTCTATTCAAATATTATGCAATAAACTATTAAAATAATCCTTATATACCACACTCTACCCGATATATTATTATATACGTGTGGAAGCTTTACTACTTCATTACCTACCTACCTTTCCGTGCTTATAATAGTACTTATAATACTATTATTAGGATTAGCCTAAATTTATATTCCCTCTCCTAGGTAATTTTACTACTTATTTTATGGACTCTATATTTATAATTAATAGTAGTAAGTTAGTAATAATACTACTAAATTAAGTAACCTTCTATATAATTATAAAGATTAATTTAATTATAAAGACTAAAGACTCCCTACCTTAGCCTACCTAGTTTATTTTACCTAGAAACCCCTATTCTACTTAATTATTTACTCTTAATAAATAATACTTTAAAGAAGTCTTTTAGGGAATTATACTAAATTTAGGAGCTACTAGAGTCTCTATAGTAGGATAATATTAAGTTATTACTCTCTAGTAATTATATTCCTCTATTATAATTAATAAATTAAATACTAATTAAGTAAGAGTTTAATTTAAAAATAGACCTTTTAAAGACTCCTTTAGTACTATTATAGTTTTTACTATTTTTAGAGATATAGTTTTTTATATAGTTCCCTCTAATACCCTATTTTTACTCTATTTAAGAGATATAAATAAATTAGGAATCTATTTTAATAACCTCTAAAACTATTTACTTCAAAGTAGAACTACTACTCCAATTATATATAAATAGGGCTATACTTAGTTTTTACTTAATAATAAGTAAACTTTCACCTAAAATAGCTATTTAATAGATATTAAGCTTTATTAATTACACTACTATTTTAGCTATTTCTCTATTACTAAGTTAGTTACTCTCCTTTAGTAAGTAGGCTATTCTATTTAAACTATAGTAATTGAATAATTAATAAAGATTTATTAATACTACTAATTAAATATAGAAAGCCCTTAGTAATTTAAATTTATACTAAAGAATAATTACTTCTTTAATTATAAAATTATTTATAATATAATATATCTTAATAGTAAAGTAACCCTATATATTATTAATTTAGTAACTAGCTTTAATACTACCTATTTTCTCCCTAATGTTTTAACTAAAATAATATAGGAGACCCTTTACCTTTACTAGATCTATATATACTAAGGCTCTCTAAATTAAATTATTACTAATACTAGTCTTAACTTTATTACTAAAACTTTTAAAAAGAGTACTAAATTTATAATTATTACTATTAAAGTAGTCCTAATTAAAGCTTACTACTAAATTAGTAAAATAAAAAAGTACTATAGCTCTTTATAATAGGCCTATACTATTATTTAATAAGAGTTATTTTCTACTAAGCCTAATCTTATACTCTAAATAGTAGTTAAGGTAATTAATAATACTACTAAACCTAATAAATTAGTACTAATTCTACTTATTTTTAGTACTTACTTATAAATTAGTAATAATTTTACCCCCTTCCTTAATATTATTATTAAAGTTAAGGCTATTTACTCTATAATAAATAATTTATATAAGAAGACTACTAAATATAAAGTTATAAATACCCTTACTACTTATAATAGCCTAACTACTAATAAAGTTATTAATTTCCCCCTTTAATTCTAGGTATATATTTACTATAAAAAAGGGAGCTAGTAAGGCCCTTACTACCTTATAGTAATTATAAGTAAAACTATTACTATTAAGTTACCTTAAGGTCCCTAAGATTTTCCTTTTATTATAATTAAACTCTAGTATAAAGACCTTAATAGTAATTATAAGAGTAATTAAGACCCTAATTCTATTCTACTAAACCTAGAAATTATAGCTCTAATTATTACTAATATTATTACTTAATATCCCTATAGTAGACTCCATAAGAACCCTATCCCCTTAAATAATATTTTTAAGTAAGAGGTAAATTATATAATCTTTATAATTACTAAGGAAATAGTAAATTTAGCCCTCTCCCTTACCCTCTAAAAGGCTAGGAAGATTATTATGGAAGGACTATTATTTAAGAAGTCCCAAGAGAAAGAAATTAATACCTTACTCTAGTGGGAAGTCTTTAAATTTAAGACTTTTAATTCTAATAAATAATATAGTTAACTCTTTTAATCCTAAATAGTTAATAAAGTTAAGAATAAAATAATAACTCTATTTAAGAAGTCCTATTTAGTTATTTATAGTATTAATAATATTAAAAAATATAGGATTTTAACCTAATCTCCTACTATTTAATATTATAATATATATTTATTATTATTAATTACTTTATCCCTTAATCTGGATTATTAAATCTAAATTAGAGATATTATATAGACTTATATATAGTCCTAAACCCTACTAGCTAGAAATATTTATACCTACCCTTTTAATTAAATTTAAGATTAATACCCCCCTAGTACTATTATAAAGGTTATAAAGCCTCTCTATAGAATTATAAAAACTAGTACTTATTAATAGGTAATATATAGTACTTATTATAGGAATAAATTATAAATAGAGAGTTCCTCCTTTAACCTATACCTATTATTAATAAATAAATTAAGTCCCTATTTTATTATTATTAGTATGCAAACTAATAATATAATTGAACTATTAATAGAGCTCTTTTTAGTTATTAAAAATAAGGAACTAGTTAAAGTTAAGTTTATAGCTAAGCCAAAGGAGATTTTAACCCATAAGACTCTAATTATATTTAATAATAGTACTATTATATTATTAATAAATGGATTTATAACCCTTTATTAAAAGGGCTAAGGCTCTAAGTTAGAGCTTATTAATATTAAATTTATAGCTAAAAAGTAGTAATATATTGAATAATGAGCCTAAGGTACTTATATTACCTTAATTTACTAACCTAAGGCTTATTTTAACTTATTAACTACTACATAACATTAGGACCCCTCTAATAAGAATATTACCACCCTTAATAAGTAACTTTTATAACTAAAGAATAATTTCAAGTATAACTTTATATTTATTCTATTATTATTACTTATTATAAAATTATTTATATTTATAAATAAATTATTTACTAATAATTAGGACCTAATATTATAATTTAATTATATTATTATTCTAATTAATAAAAGAATTTATAATATATTATTTATAATTAATAGTAATATTATTTACTATAATTTAATTAAGTATAAATAAGTTACCTATAGTGTATTAGCCTCTAAAATCTATACTATAATTATTAGCGCGGACCTAGCCTTTATTATTATATTAACTCTCTAGAAGATCACTACTAAACTATAAATCCCTAATATAATACTCACTATAATATATATTAATTTATACTTACTATATAAGTACCTTATTAAATTTAATATTATAAAAGAAAAGTAACTAATAATTAATATTATAACTCTCTACTAATTATATAAATAATAAGAGCTTACTAAAGTTTACTAAGTTAATAGTAAAAATAACCCTACTAATACTTTTATAAAGGCCTTACTAAATAGAGCCCTCTATTACCTTATTAATATAAATAGAATTATAATTTAAATAAAAAAATAAATTATTTAAATAAGTAAGGAGTAAAGAGTAAAGAGAGTATATTTTATATTATTAGAGTATATTTATAATTATTATAAAACTATTTAATTTATATATTTAGAAGGGTATATTAGGTAAATCCTAGTATAAGAGAAAAACTACTAGTATTGGTATATTTACCTATATTACTAGATCCTATATAAATCTAAGGCTTTAGAGTGGATACTCTAGTAGTCACACAGGTAGTCACATGATTTATACGTGACTGCACGTGACCCTCCTTAACTGGATATTATTCCTTCCTTTAAGGCCTCCCTCTCTAAATAACTTACCTTAATTAACCCACTTTCACTTTATATATAGTAGACCTATTATCTCTACTGCCGAAGTATTAGAACTAGCTAGTATAGTGAATCCTATAGTATTATTTAAAAGTTAAGAGAGATATTTTAACTTTAAATAAATTATAAAGTAATTAAATAATTACTTTATTTATTTAGTTAAGGTTAAACTTTTTTATAATAATATTATACTATAGTAAAAGATTTAAGTATAACTACCTAGTTATTCTTAGGTAATTAAAAGAGTATATAATTTTATATAAAGTAAAATAGAAAATTTAAATATTATAAATTAAATTATAATTAGGGTATTTTTTAAAAATCTAGAAAACTTAAAGGGTAAGTATATCCTATATTTATATATAGGGGTTCTAACCCCTATATATAAATACTTAACCCTAAAAATATAACCTAATACTAAATTAGAGTATACTATCCTATATACCTCTATTTATATTTATATTATTTAATACC
>JAXISO010000338.1:0-38567 GCA_036785465.1 Colletotrichum agaves | reverse complement strand
ATTATAAATTTTTAGTACTATTAATATTCTTAATAAATTATTTAATAATTAGGTTTTAAGTTTAAATTATATTAAATTAATTTTTATATATTTAAAATTCTAATTCTATATATTTATAAAATTATTCTCTTTATATAATAGAGAGTATAATTATATAAATTATAAATAAAAAAAAGGGAATTTTAAGTAATAAATACTTAATACTTAAAATCTTATAATTTTAAATAAAAGTAAGTAATTAATTTTAATAATTTAATTAGTAGAGGGGTAGAATTATAAAGTTAATTAATTACTTTATAGGATTTTCCTTAAAATTAAAATTACTTAGGAGAGGGAAATTAATTAAAAAAATTCTCACAAAGGGGATCATACTACTATATTATATTTAATAATAAACTAATAAAAAAGAAGGGAAAACAAGCTACTAAAGTAGGAAAAGGACTCTTAAGAGACTAATTTAATTATAGTGTAGTTGTAATAATCCTTCTCTATGAGGTAGGTGGGGGAGAGGCAGCTAAGTAAGGGTCCCAGCCATGGGCCTGCTTACGTAAGGCGCCTAACAGAACAGACACCATTCCATTGGAAATTACCATATGCAAGGGCGGCGCGCCCCTGGATCGGGGTTCACTGTTATCCCCCAACTTTTCAGCAACCTCGACACCGGATGCCATTGGCTTCGCATCCTGCTGCCCCTGCAGCTCTGCAGTCATCTCAGGTTTAGGGAACGCGATAGGAAACTTGGCCATGTGTTCAAGCGATAGTGCCGTCAGATAGGATGGATAAACGAGACGCTGCCTGTACGAGAAGGAATGCAAAGAGTCTCTCTCCCATTTGCTCACATCAACCCTCCCCTCTCCCCCAAAGTCGCCAACTTTTCTATTTCTTTTTTTTTTTTCGGTCGCGGCGCCAGAAGTACCGCGGAATCTTTTCGCGGGGCGTCTCCGGCTCCTGCAACCGACCATCTGACCAAATGCGAAAGTCGAAAGGTGAGCTCTAGGCCATAGAACGCAAACCATCCCAAAGCAGGCCATGAGTCGATCGCAAGCGTACTAGCTGAATGACTGTGACTGCACGCTTGACGGCCGAGAAGCCGGGGGGGAGGATCTCGCGAGACACATCTCGCTTGTCTAGCAAAATCCGGACAACGTGAGCTAGCTTAGCTCACAAGTCCCGGATTGCCACTTCCTCCGTCGTCGGCCACACGATTCGGGCTCTTTGTGAGAATCAGCCATCGCTTCTGTTCACATCGCGGCCCTAGCAGTCGATCGAGCAGCTGGGAGTTGGGTGGTTTGTCTTCCCCGCCGCCGCCGGAGCGAGAAGACCCAGTAGTCGGGATCTCGTTTTTCTGTCATCCACAAACCTGCGTATTTCCCAATGCAAGTTTTGAATCCCACTTCAGAGTCGGTCAGTCCTCTGGCAATGCACTCCATATTCGAAGATCTTGGTTCGCTCGAGACTCTCCCATCGATAGTGCGCGAACAGCCCAGGCTACATCCTGCTCGACAGCAATGTTGGTACGGCAGACGAGTGTAGGCGAGGAGGGAAGTGAACGCCTATTTCCAAGCTGGGACAGATCACCCGAGCTCTAGGGGATAAAACAAAAAGACCACGGGGTATTTTTTCTTTTAGGAAAAAGAAATTGGCACAAAAAAAAACATGAAGAAAATAGACCACAAATGCACGATGACAAGAGATGGCATATCTGTCCATGTGGCGTGAGTGTAGTCGTATTACGCACGTGGTCCGGGCAGCTGGGATTCCTCTCCCGGCGTACGGACGAAGCGGACCGGGCGAATGCGGGGAAGACTGCCTGCTCGGGCTCGAACCACGTCTCCGGCCCGCCCCGAACCATCATCCCAACAGTTCACAACGACAACTCTGGGAAGCAAGTTATCGAGAAAATCGCCACGTAGGAGAGTGAACTGCACGAACAACGGGAGAGCAGCTTTGGATTCCACAGCCAAGGCGGCATAACGTCATCATCAGGCCCGTCAGCACCCCCACCGCCATGCGAACCGACGCATTCTCGCTCTTGTTCTTCTTCTTCTTCTGCTCCTCGACCTCAACCACCTTCGCAATGAGCGACGTCGTCGCCACGATGAACAAGGATGTAACCAGGCCCAACCCCCAAATTCCTCTGGCGCCATCCCCACTGCCCGCCGCAGGTCCGTCGAAAGACGGCGTGGAGATAGCGAAACAGCTGATGACCCTCTCGCGCTCCAACGTGTCCAGACTCAGACTCGTCAAAAAGGTGCACCTCCAGGGAGATCTGTGGGAACCAGAGGGCATCGTGCGGCTGGCTCACCCGGCCGCCACGGAAGACGAGGAGAGATTCTGGGTTTCCGCAGGGGAGTACACCGTCCCTACCGAGAAGTATCCCGACGGCAAGGTCGTCGACGGCACGGACCGGACTGCGGGGGCCGGGTTCGCGCATTTTGTCGTGTTCGATGGGCGTGGAACACGGTTGGGTGATTGGGTGGTCTCCAAGGAGGGTGATCTCGAGGTCAGTCCATTCTTCACGGCACTGCGGGGAGGGGGAGAAGAGAAAAAAAAGACGCGGGGACTTTTGTGAGCTGACGAGTAGCACAGTATCACAACGGCGGACTGGATTACGATGGGAAGCACATCTGGGCTACCCTCTCGCAGTACCGGCCCAACACCACCGGCACGGTCGTGAGAATCGACCCGGCGAATCTGACGATGGAGAAGATGTTCAGGGTCGCGGACCACCAAGGCGGTATCGTTCACGACGCCGAGACGAGTTCCCTGGCGACTTTGAACTGGGGCGGGCGGAAGTCGCGGATATGGAACGTCAAACCATTTCTGACGAAGCGCGAACCGGGCGGGGGACAGCAAGCCTTGAGCGGCAACCACGAGGGCTTCGATACTCCCGCTGCGGAGGTGGTGAACCCCTCACACTGGATCGATTACCAAGACTGCAAGTCTCTGGCCCACGTTGGCTCTCGCCCGGTGATGCTGTGCTCCGGTATCGCGACGTTGGCGCCAGGTGTTGAAGTCGGAGGGCTGGCGATTGTGGACGTCGAGACGATGGTTCCTGTCTGGGAAGTGCCGTTCATGGAGAGGACGGAGGAAGGGAAGAAGGTGCTGATGACGAAGAACCCGATGGACGTCGCGCTCGTTGGGGGAAGAGTGAGGCTATACTTTTCCCCGGAGGAGGGAAGCAGCACGCTGTATGTTTACGAACTTGGGGAGCAATAGATTTGGCAGGTTTTGCAAGATGATGGTGCATGTGTGTGCTTAGCTTCGTGAGAAGAACCGCAACTAGTTTCAGGCATGGCGTTACTGGGTGTGGACGGGAATCTCTTTCCATGAACAGACTTGAGAAATCTTCAAGCGAACGTTGAGGTGCGTTGAAGAGCGTCGGAAAACCCTTTAGTTTCCGTCGCCCAAGATCGTAGCAGGACCACCACCATTAGGCTAATTCCTGTAGGCCTTTACGGTTACGGTGCGCCATTGGAGTTCACTTCGGAAGTGACAGAGCCTGTTATGAAGCTTGTTTTCTCCCTTGCGTAAGCTTGTAGGTAAGTTTAAAGATGGCCGCGCATTCCACGGAGTTGGGGTGGTTGCGCGGGATGGATCTTTTCTTCTTCTTCTTTTTCACCACTCCTCGGAGCCAATGGATTTGGTGTTGCTATTTTTGGGCGCTGAGCTGACCACTGCCCACAGAAAGGTGGCATGCGATTTCAGGGCACCGAATCTGGCTCGCCGATACGAGTTGCAGGATATCAGCGGACAAAACACGCAGAGCTTACATGTTTTGGACGCTGGCTGCACACGCACACGCATACACGGCCCGCCAAGACGGACAAGAGCAGGCTCGACATGTGTTGTGAAAGCTGTCCATGCAGTCTTGACAGGAGCCAGAGGCAAGGCCGATCTGTGGCTTCGGGGCGGAAAGACGCCAGGACAGGCCGCCGGACAGCTGTAGCCGGACAGCTGTAGCCGGACTTGGGAAGGCGACGCAGGACTATTTGGCGGGGGTCAAATTACGGCGTTACAGCGAGCAGGACCGGCCGAAATCCCATGATTCGTGAGGGCGGTGACCGGAACAGACGTCGTGGGAATATCCTGTTTGATGCACTTTGATGCAGTTTGGTGATGTCATGCAGCGACATGGATCAGCGTTGCAAGGGGTCAGGCGGAGGGGGAGAGGGGGTGCCTCACTGTGCTTCAGGTTTTGGAGGTGCCCAAGTGCCCCAGGTTTCCAGAGGGCTCTGTTTGCTTATTCGCGGCGGCGCCAGATGTGGACGGGTTTGATCTTGATGGGAATTGTTGGTGTCTCCGAATCAGTTGGGAAGGAGGCAGTTGCTGATTGGGATGGCACATTGTCAAGTAAGTGCTGATCCTGAACATGGTCACCTGAGAGCAAAGCCGTCGTCGTCGTCATCGCCGTCGACTTCGTCTTCGTCAATCCCAGCGGACATTTCATTGTTTGTGCGTATTGTCGTCGGCCTTGGGACTTGTCGGCGTCATGAGCAAATATCGCATTTGCGTGTCCATACCATCAGAGCACTGCCCGGCCAACGTAGCAATTCAGGCGAGGCGTCTCACCACTGGCAGAGTGATGCGAGCTGATCTTCTGGGGATAGATATCGGTGTCGTGGTATTTGTACCTTCGTAACTAAGCTAGGTAAAATAAGCCGTTGGGCGCAAAAACCAAATGACAACGATAGGATTCGAACCCATCTCGCTTACTAAGAAGTACCTGGATCAACAAGGCAAGGGAGGCCAGCGGCGCATCATTGACCGGTAAAGGGTACCTTACGCAGTACTGGAGGTTTCGTGAAAATTGGGGCGCAGTTACACTTCCAAGTTCAAAGAGGAAGGCAACCGAATGGAAGCGCCGAGGGTCACTTATCTACCTTAGCCAACCAAAGCCGATCCAATTGGACCCACCACATCCACTTTAAGGTGGGAAAACCTTGAAGTTGGAAGGGCCTCCCAGGGGTAATGGGGCCACTAAAGAAGCCAACCCGCTTCCGTTGTTTTTGATACTCGCCAATCCTCAGCAAAGTCGCCTTTGGCAGTCTTACTCCAGAAAGACACACAGAGAGAGTAGCTCCCAATTTCATAGTTGCGGCCAACTGAGGCGTGGGATATTCAACAAAACACTTTTCCTCCTTATAAAATGTCTTCCTCATTAGACACCAAGCAGAGGAGTATGTTATGGCGGGCAGCTCTTCGGGTCTTTGCATCGTTTACACTGGGCTAACCACGGCGTTGGCATCTGGGTTTCCTCTCATGAAAACAGCAACCACAGCGAGTGACGTCAGTAAAGTCTTCACGAGCTCTGCAGGAAAGTGCCGGCTGGGCCAGGCCGTTCCTTCTTTTTTGGCTTGCTTTTTATCCTCTGGACCCTTCTGTGCCTACCTAATAGTAGTCTTTTGAATCTTTCCTGCTTCGCTTCTGAGCGGGCCTGCCTTTTTCAAGGTTATGTAAGCTTGGACTGCGGCGGCATCCGGCAGGCTACTCAGACCAGCAAAGGGCTCGAACGGCAAACTAAAGACAGGGGAGCACCTAGCCACGGCAACAAAAGGGGGGTGGGGGGGAGCACAGCAAGGTACCTGCTCCTCCAGATTCTGGTATGTAAGTACTTGGCTGTTGTCATTACTGTTGCCGTGACTTCCCTGAACGACAGAAGGGAGGGGAGGGATGGGATAGGAAGGGAAACAACAGCCTCGATCCTTACCCATTGCTCTTTCCTGCTTTTCACAGCGAGTCATCCGATCCTGCCCATCCCATCTTAGTCCTTTTAGTTTGTCTCACAGACACCCGTAATTGCCTTCACAATCACATTGGCATTCGCATTTGCATCTGTGTCTGCATCTGCCCCTCGCGCTTCTGCTGCTGCTGCTCTCCCAAACCCCATCTCCAGATTCGCATACAGACAGATTCCAGGCAGCGTACTCCGTAGCCTGCGACCTGCCGACACACGCTGATCTTTTCCCCACGGTTCAAGGACTGCAGGACCCAGCACCCCCAACACCCAACCTCCGAGACCAAAGACCCAAGCCACCCTCAAAAGTGCATCCCGCTATTCGGGGCGACCAGACCAATACCAAGACCAAGGCCAAGGTACGCCCACTTCACCTTCCATCCCTCACCACACCACTACCACCTCCACCACCACACCACCACTTGTACCTGACCTTATTTCCTCTGTTCCTCCCGCTAAGACAGTTCCTCGTCTGTGATCTCTTTCCCTTGTTTTCGTTGTCTGTCTTCCTGCCCCATCCACAAACCCGTTCAAAGGCCAGACACAACGAGCGACACAACCGACTCTGATTCTTGACGGCCCAGACAAGAACATCATTCCGCGGGAATACGAGCGAGCGCAACGCCGTAGGAACACGAAAACACCTTGCACAAAAATACGAACTGCTTACCGGGCGCCGCCTCGCACGAAACACCCACCGAAGCACCTAGTCCAGGGACTTTGGTCTTCCCAATACCACCCAAGAACCTGCGCCTAAACTCTGTCCCTGGCTTGCCGGTCATCTTCTACCATCCTACTCTCCGACCCTCCGTAGTCCGTAACAATACTGACTGGTCGGAAGAGTCTCGTCGGGTTTTCTTTTAGCCTGCGCCTCTACAACCACTCGTTTGTCGCCATAGAGGCTCCAAGACAAACATCGCTGCTGTTTGTATTCGACTCTGCTTTCGTTTGTGTCCTGCAATCGAGTCGTCGTCCTTCGTCAATCACCCGGCCGTCGCTTACTCTCACTCGCACCATACCAACACACACAGAAACGACCGCAGTCTGGTACAACTCCTGCTGCCAAACGCCCCGACACTCGTACAAGGCGGACGCGACTACCTAGCTTGGGTCGTCCGCCCCCCCTCGGCCGTCTCACCGGGCGACATTCGGTGCACGGAGGTAAGTAACATGGTTTTTGCTCCTGCTGCTGCCTTTCCTCTGGCACTTTTGAATCTGGTCTCGGCCGCATGCATGGCTGTATGCCCTGAAATGAGCAGACGAAATATTGACAAATGTCGTATGCTACGAGAATTGCGCTTACAATCAACCAGTCTTGCCTCCGAGACCTCTTGGAATTGCACCCGCATTCCTTCCTGTCGCACACAGCCACCGATACAGCGACGGTACCATCTTTTGAACGCCCGCCTTGCTCCGCTTCCATCGTCCACCTTTGTTCGGAAACGACTCTTGGCCGTTGAATAGTCAACCCACGACGGTTGCGAGACGTTTCCCATCTTTCTCCTACTGCCTGAAACATGCCACGATATGATTTCGACAATGGCAACGCCGAGCGCGAGCCTCTCGACAATGCCTACCGATCTCAGCCGCGCTCGCCGTATCCGCCAGGACAGTATCAAGACCAACAGCAGTACCACAACGGCCCGCCCCCTGGTGTTCAGGGCCAGCAACAGAACTCGAGGGCCCAGCAGCAGTACCCAGGCGGCCATCCTGACCCCAACCCTGGTCTTATGAGAGAGGAGCGAAGGAACGACCGTCGAACGGCACCGTCAGCTGCTGTAGGGGCTGTGGGCGGCGCAGCTGCAGGATATCAGATTGGCTCACACACGGCCTCACCACAAGTCCCGCCTCACACCAATTGGGCGCCATCTCAGCAGAGCAATCCGAAACCCAACATCACACCCGGTGTAGATAACTTCAGCGAAGGCGCTTCAGGGGGCATGGCCGGTACTGCTCACGGTGTCGCCGAGCGCAACGCGAGGGAAAGCGGCGTCGACGCCAAGGGAAATGTCGGCCAGGCACAGCCGCCTCGAGGCCAATTCCCGAATGCTCCCCCGTCAGCATATAATCAGCCTCGGGGCGACGCCTACGAGATGAGCCACCCTCCTCGTCCGTACGCCAACAGCGACCGCACTTCTCACTCGAGCCTTACTGCCCTCGGTGCTGCTGGAGCATCGCCCGCCAAACTGTCTCCTTCCTCCACCCCGTACGGCTATAGTGACTTCTATAACGAGAACCCCTACTATCAAAGGAACGCGGACCACCTTGGCGTCGTTGACCCCAACTCAATAATGGATGACGGAGACGACGGTTTAGAGTACGGCAAGAGCCGAAGTGGACGTAATTCGATGCTCAGCCTCTCCAACCACAGCGACCGTACAGGCAATAGCCGAGCGGGAGCGGCGGCAGCGGCAGGTGCAGGTGCTGGTGCTGCGACTGCTCTCATGGCCGGTGCTGGTCGGACGGGCAACGGCGGTGGGTACGATGACCCCGTCAAGGGCTCGGCCATGGGCAGCAATGGTGAACTCGACGTGCCTGGCGAGAAGCGGCCAGAGTGGATCAAATCCCATAACGGCAACAGGAAGAAATGGAAGTGGTGCATTTTGATCGTGGTAATCCTTGTCATTGCTGGTGCCATTGCTGGTGGAACTGCTGGCTGGCTGGTCTCGAAGAACAACGGGGGCGGCGGCCGCAGCAGTGGAAGCGGCCAGTCGGCTGACGATGACAAGAACTCGAACGGCGACCTGAGCATTGACAGCCAGGAGATCAAGAAGCTGATGAACAACAAAGACCTTCACAAGGTCTTCCCCGGAATGGACTACACGCCTCTCAACACCCAATATCCCGACTGCCTTCATAACCCCCCTTCGCAGAACAACATCACTCGCGACCTTGCTGTTCTCAGCCAATTGACCAACACCATCCGCCTCTATGGCACCGACTGCAACCAGACGCAGATGCTCATTCACTCAATCCAGCAACTGAAGATGGAAGATACTGTCAAAATCTGGATGGGCGTGTGGCAAGATGGCAACGACACTACCAATGCGAGACAGCTGTCACAAATGTGGGACATTCTTGACGAGTACGGCGATAAGCACTTTGAAGGTATCATCGTTGCGAACGAGATTTTGTTCAGAAAGGAGATGTCGGAATCCAGTCTGGGCACTCTACTCAGCGAAGTGCGCACGAATTTGACGGCTAAGAAGTTGAGCTTGCCAGTGGCCACGTCAGATCTGGGTGACGACTGGACGTCGTCACTGGCGTCAGAGAGTGACTACATCATGGCCAATATCCACCCGTTCTTTGCCGGAGTCAATGCCAAGGATGCCGCCATGTGGACTTATGCCTTCTGGGAGAACAAGGCTGGCAGTTTCTTCAAGTCGGATCTAAAAAAGAACGTCATCGCCGAGGTTGGCTGGCCTAGTAAGGGTGGCACGAACTGTGGTAATGGTCGAGCTACAGGCTGTCCTGATGCCTCGGTTGCCGGTATCGACGAGATGAACGAGCTCCTCGACAAGTGGGTTTGCCCTGCTCTGACCAACGGCACCAACTACTTCTGGTTCTCTGCCTTTGACGAGCCTTGGAAGATCAGGTTCAACGAGAAGAACAAGGAATGGGAAGATCAGTGGGGCTTGATGGACGTCGACCGCAACCTCAAGACGGGCGTAAAGATACCAGATTGCGGTGGCAAGACCATATGAGGCGAAAAGCCAGTGAGGGATGTTTTGACTTACGGATGGACGAGAAACGAGCGGGCCTGCATCTCGTCCGCTGGTTGGCAATACGCAGCGCTGTACATGAAGTAGTAATTCTGGAGTTGGGGGTTCGAAGCACGCCCGGCCTAAGCACCGTGGCATCATGTGTATGATGTTTGATACCGTACATAATGACCTTCCGATCATGGTTCGGATGGCTTTCAGTGTGTCTTTAGTACTTGACCGAACCGAATAGATTAGTCTCATCGCCATGTCGGCCATAATTCGCCTTGCGCCTGCTGCGTGCTGGTCCCTTTCAGTTATGCTGTTCCCCTCTTGGCTGCCATCGTGTGGCTGAAAAGCGAAGGTCTCTCCTCATGCGAAGCTAGGATGAATCAACAAGCAATATGTTTCCAAGTTCGCAAATGACCATGGCTTCACGGCGCAACGAATATTAGTTAAATAGATCCCCGAGTAAGACGAATTATTCAGTGGATTCCAGAAGCTAGACTACCCAAGTTACCAGCCTCGTTGTGAGTCTGCGTCCTCGGTAGTCGTTTCGAGGGATGCACGACCTCCTCTAGACAGCTTGATATCGACAGCGAACAGTTACCTGTCATCATCTCCACTTAGGCCCAATACCTCCGTGAGAATCGTGGTAGACTATATGAGAGGACAGGGTGGAATTGACTGTATGGTATGGAAGAGAAGGGCCGGGGGCCGCTTTTTGCAAACATGGTCATGATCAACGCAAGCTGCAAACATAACGAGAGCCGAGGTATACACACCCACCCACACACACATATACAACCCCCCCTTCCCCCACCAAAAAAAGAAGGAAGCGGGGACGGGCGAGACTTTTTTCATTTGTTATGCGAAGTCTCGAGGGGGTTACTCGAGTCGTCGAAGTCGGTCCGGCGCGAGGATAAAAAAAAAAAAAACTCTGTCCACTTTGGTAGGCTTCGGCAATACTTGAGGACTTTGCAGAGTCATCGAACGCCTTCATGCGCGACGAATACTGACGCCCGCTTCTTCGCAGGCGATCGTGTTGAGGCTGAAGTGCTGATCGATTCAATGAGTGACATCGACGTAGCGGCCATGCGAGGTAGCACTCGACCGAACCCGTTTTTCGCGGTCTGTCACATAAATAATGCGCCTGGCTCTCACATGGGCAGAGACACGAAACCCGGGGTAGGGGGGTTGGAAACTTTGAACGAGGCATTCATCCTCCGATCTGCCGTGGACGACGACTCGCGTGTATCTTGAGGGAAGTAGGGCGCCAGCAATAGATGTGTTTCCATTGAGTTTTTTTTGTTGAGTTTTGTTAATGGGCACGTCCTTGCAATTGCGCACGAGGCACGGTTGTGGAAGATGCACCATGAGGAATTGACTTTTCTCTCTCCTCGAGTTGAGAGGAAGGGAATGCCGACCAACCAACCAAATGTTCAACGACACACAGGATGCATTACCAACAGGTGATGTTCGGGGTATCCCCGGCCGCTCGACACTCGGCAGTCGAGCACGCGCGAATTGATTCAGAGGGTTCGCATCCAGCGCCGACAGACAAATCACCGGCCGTCTCTCCGGACCAAGGCCAACGATGAGATGCGTCCGCGGGGCCGACCGGCTGAGGCGGCACGTCTCTGAGACGAAGGCGGCGGCTCGAAGCCCTGTGGCCCCCCTATCGTGGCCGTGGCCGTTCGTTCCAGAGGCCCCCCGGCTCAAACCCGAGCGTTATTTGCTCCGCGTCTCGCCCGAGGCGAAGGCCCCGCACGTCTGCAAGGATGGGGGTTCTGACTCCCTCGGAATTTCTCTTCCTCGAGCAGACTGTGGAAAGTCGTCGCCAAGAATCACATGACGCCGGACGAGTACACATGCTTTTTCATACCTGTAGGTTTTGCTTTTGTACGTGAGCTTAAATATGCATCGAGGTCCTTGGTAAAGGGGCGTCGAAGCAGGGGACGTACTATGGCTCTTCTGAAGGGGGAAAAAGAGAGAGAACCGAAAGAAAAAGAAAAAAAAAAGAAGGGAAAAGAAAGGGCACCGAGGTTCGTTTCAAAATCCCACCTGCTCCCCCTGCAACGGCCGTGTTTGGACGGTTTGCACATGAAACACGTCAAGACACGACTACAGACGTATCAGGACCTCTGCTTGGCTGCTGGGAAAGGGATGACAGGGGGGGCGCGCATCTTTGAGCCCCGATGTACCCTGCCGCATGACGGGTAGGCGCACCAGTACCTCGGAGCGTTGTTGCGTCTCATCGCGAGATCGCGTGGGATCCTGGTCGTGGAGTGCGTTCTCAAACGGATGGTGCAGCCGAGGAGGGATCGGGTTTGCTTTTCTCTTCGTCGTGGGAGGGTGTTTCTTGCCGAGTGAGAGATAGAAGAAAACCGGTGGTTTCCCCGTCACCGCCGAGGTCTGGGTTCGCGTTTGCTGGTGTGTATTCTTACTTGTCTTTGGGGAGTTGCAAGGACTCTTTGCTAGTTTATTTGTACTTTGGTGATTTGGATAATCAACGACGACTTTCTGCAACGCGGTTCGAGACTCACGACACGATACGATGCCTCGTGAAGCAAAACACTACGAGAGCGTGGCGGACACGGACGAGCACGACAACCGATCCAGTACCGAGGTCGAGGAGGCGTCGATGGATGAGGAGAAGCACTGGCACTCGATCGACTTGGGCGCGGCGCCGAAGCAGAAGAGGAATCGGTGGAAGGAGACCAAGGCCCTGTTGAGGAGATATCGGTGGCTCATCGATACCCTGCTCCTCCTCACCAACATCGGCCTGTCGCTGGGATTGTCGCTGCTGTTGTACTACCAGTTCGAAGACGCAAAGTTCCCTGCCGTCACGAGGCAGGTCGGAGGAGACTACACGGGGGCTGGACCGATATGTGAGTCGAGAAGCATGCGACGCATTAAGAAGAGTCTGCGAAAGGGAGGGAGGGCGGATGCTGACTGGGGCAAACATAGTCCCAACCAAAGTCGTCTCCTTTGCCGCCGACTACGCATACGTACCCCCGAACGGGACGGGTTTCCTCTCCGACGCGACCTTGAGTCAATGGAGGTCTCTCCTGCCAGTCGGCTCGGGCTGGAAGTGGGTTGGGAACGACCCGTTCTTCACCACCTCCATGACCCATCAGCTGCACTGCATCGTGAGTCTTTGGTGGTTCCCTTACTTGACCGACCATCCCCCCCCCCCCCCAAAAAAAAAGGACTGATTGCTGATGAAAGGGGTGGTTTTGCAGTTCATGATGGGCAAGATCTTCTCCGGTCTAACGACCAACAACATGACCAGCGTCCCGACCGACTACGTCACGCATTACTTCCACTGCGTCGACTACCTGAGGCAAGCGGTCATGTGCAGCGGCGACGTCGCCCTCGAGCCGCACGAGATCACGGACTCGGACGACAACGGACCCGGCGACGGGAGCTGGAACGGCCAGCACGTGTGCAAGGACTACAGCCAGGTGATGAAGTACCTCGACAGTGAGTGAAGCTGGCTCGTCCGCCCGGAGACATTCTCTGGGGTAGGGACAGAAAAAAAAGAAAGGACACGCTAATCGAAGGAATTAGAGCAAATCGCAGAGGGAGTTCGCGTCGTGTTGCCGATAGACGACTAGTGTTGTGTTTTTGGGTTTCATTTGTCGATTTGCGTACGGCGTCCTTGGAGTAAATAGATTCCCATCTCGCATAAGTAGAAAATACATCAGCGTCATCAGTGAGTGTGCTTCATTTGCGGGGCAGAAATTTAAAGTTGGCACGTTCTGGGGCCGATTATATAATACACGTTTGCCATTGGCAGCGCCGGTGATTAGTAAGTCGTCCACTTTAAATGATTATACTTAAAGTTTCAGGACTAACTGGATGTAGCACAAGCGTTATGTCCCGGTTTGTACATAACTCGTATGAACTATGAATGGATTACGCCAACCAGGGCGTTACAATCTTCTGGAGCCCCTCTGCCATCCAATCGTCGTCAATCTTGCTCTCGTGGTCGAAAGCATGCTCCCCCGGCCTCAAGGCCAGATGAAAGTTCAACCCGGGATCCAGCTTCTCCACCTTTTCTCTCAACCTGATGCTGCCGCTCACGGGCACGACGGTGTCGTCTTCGCCATGCCACACGAACACCCCCCCACGCGGGAACCTCGCGCCGTCGTCCAACTTGTCAAAGGGGAAGAGGTGCCTCTTTTCGGGAGGGAATATGTGCTTCGAAAGACCGTGGTGCGTCAACGCGAACATCAGCCCGCCCCTCTCAAACCTGGCGTCCTCGGAGACGACGGCGGGGAGGGCCCCCTCGCGGACTCTCTTCAGGTGCTCCTCCACGACGCTGTACGGCAGAGGGCCCACGCCGAAGGTCGGTCCCCGGGCGCCCTCCGTGAAATGGGGGTCCTTGAGGTCGATCCCGGGGTACGCCGCCGCGCAGGCCCGGACCTTGTCCGGGTGAAGCAGCCCGACCATGAGGCTGAGGTACCCGCCGGCGCTGTCCCCCGCCGTGAGGACGCGGTCGGCGTCGACGCCCACCCGGCCCCGGGTCCGCTGCCGGACGAAGGCGGGGAGCTCGGTCTGCACCCACGTCCAGTGGTCCTCGACGTCCGAGAGGAGCTCGTCCGCGGACGACTCCGGCGCCAGGCGGTAGTTGGGGCTGACGATGACGGCGGAGTGCCGCTCGGCGAGCTCGAAGTGCCAGGGCTGGAAGAAGGCGGGGTAGAGGCTGGAGGCGGCGACGAAGCCGCCGCCGTGGTAGCGGAGGATCACCGGCGAGGGCGAGGGGGACGGGTTGTCGAGGAGGCTCTTGGGGACCAGCACGTCTGTCGTGATTTGGTGACGCGAGACGGTCTTGTACGTGGTTCTGAATATCTCCAGGTTGGCGAACCGGGAGTAGTCGTCGGGGTCGAAGTTCAGAACCATGTTGTTTGCCTGTGTGGAGGTGGTGTGGTGTGGTGATTTGGGCTGGTCTCTGTATGCTGGTGGTGAGTTCGTCGTGAGGTTGAACTTTCTGGCTCGGAGACGCGGTCGTACGCAGGAGGTATCGTCGGAGCTGGACTCCTGGAGCTTTCCATCGGAACCAAACCACGTCCGAGAGCGCGAGTTCCGGTTACATTCGAACAGCAGGTGGGGTGAGTTGCAAATCACCGGAGGCCCGGGGACTAATGTTGCTCAAGTGGGCGAGTGATTTGTGGGTAGTGCACCGGGGGTTGTGTGAGCTGCGCCAGCAATCATTCACCGGTGAAGCTTGAGATCGGGATTTGATGTTTCCTGCGGAAGCAGATCGGCACTCTGCCAGAGGACGCAGCATGCGGAGAGACTTGGAATGGTAAGTTGATCCAGAACTATCAGGCAGATATGGCTACGAGGTCACAGATGTTCACTGATGAGAGGCACGCGATGCGCGTGTGTTTGTATCAAGAATCTCACTTGCTGGGGGGAGGGGAGCTCTCCTGGATACAGAATTCTCGATGGTGAGTTCTTCTGTTGGTAGACTGAGAAACGCCGAAACGGTGGGCGAAGTTGAACAACTGGAAAAAGTTGTGAATCTTCATTAACTTCTCATTAACTTTGGGGCTCAGCAGGCTTTGGACAGGGGACTGGTTGAAAGTGGAACCTTGGCGGGAAGTTCGGGGTTCTGCGAGGCTAAGTGTCCTGTCAGGTCCTATTTATAAATGATTGACTGAAGTTAATTTTGAGTTCCATAATTCAGGATAATAAGGTTCTTGTGAAGGGCTAGGCCGAGGCTTATTAAGCTGAAGGAAGATATAAATAATATTCAATTAGAATTAAGTAGTAAAAGGGGGAAGTTCATATAATAATCACAACGGCCCAATGATATAGGGGTAAATAGAGACTATGTCCAGAAAAGACAGCAGCCCATCTACAGACTCATAATCCTGGGACCAACAGCCTTGGATAAGATCTGCATGAAGTAAACCAGTCAAGTCCGGAAAGTTTTGGTTGGCTGTACAGCTTCTGAATGTCTTCACTCTGAAATTCTTCCAGGCCTTCCTTTTCACTAAGCAAGGACATTCACCAAGCCGATCATATATCTCGGCCTCTGTAGCGAGTTCGCGACGTCGCTGGTGGGCGCGGTTGCCGCCGGGTCGTGCGGTCTTGATGATGGTTCCATTGGGTAAGCGCTCAACATAAGAAGTTGAGCCGATCGCGACAAATTCGCCCGTTTGGTTCAAGAACGGCGTTTCATCGTCGTGGCCATGTTCTGAATGGGAAGCCGAGTCCGGTCTTGGAGGGCTATCGGACATCGCAGGGCGCAGACTTTATGAGTGATGTTTAAGCGATTACGGCGCTTCTGGTGGAGGAGATCACCGTTTCCAAGCCATTGATTCTCTGGGCAATAATTACACTGGGCTGTAGACCATCAACACCTTGGTCCCTCCACGCCGCGTCGGCGCGTCGGTTCCAACTAAGCTCACTGGCTGAGCGATTTTAATAGTTTCTAGTCCTCCCTCTTAAAGACACGTGACATTGTAAGCCATGTGGCTAGCATTCTGACGGGAGGCACGGGCGTGAAATGGAAAGGCATGCTTAAGGACCCCTGTCCCGAGCTATCATAGGTTGCAGTAAGTTGCGTGGTCAGATTGAGTACCGGCGGGTGCCAACAGATTTGTAAGAGCAGCTTTCAAACAGTGTGTTAAGTTTTGCGCATCACATTGTTCCAAAAGGGTGGCGATGCATTACAGATTGCTTTGGAAAGAACCTTGGAATTGCCCCACCTGTTAGCTTAGGCGTTTGTTCTTATAACTGCAGTATAACACGACTGAAATGTAACCAACGTTGAAGGATCAACAACTAACATAACGAGTCTCCTTCGGTCGTAGTAGTTTAGAGCTTTTGGAGTATTAAGCGAAGGTAAAAAGAATTATAAAAGCCCAAGAACCTCCCCAACAAAATCTGGAGGGCAAACCATAGGATAAGAACAAGAAGCACCACTCTCCATCTACCATCCATCACCTCTCACGATGTCAGCGCCAAACCGCTCGCAGCCCGGCCAAGGCGAAAACGAGCGCCCATCGTCAGCTTCACCATCTGGCTCGAGCCACCCTGGAGTAAGTAGTATCCCTCTTCTTGCCTGCATGGCTAACAATAAGCAGCAACCCGACCATACGCCAGTTGGAGGCTTCGTCAAACGAGACGCAGCCTGAGGCACTTCGGTCTCTCCTGTCCACCCGGAATGAGCGGTTCGAGGCTCTGTCGTCGGAGATACAGGAGAAGGTCCTCAGGGCACTCGACTGGCTCTTGCTCTCTCAGGAAACACAGGATAAACTGGAAGTAAAGCGACGCGCAAAGCAAGCCGAAGCTAACGCAAGGCACGCTGAGGCTGACTGGTTGGCCAAGGCCATACGCTCCATGGAGGAGGGCGACGAGGGCGCCGTCGGCTTCGTACACAGCGTTTTGCTGAGCAATGACGATGAGCGTGGCTCGCCTGGCCAGGGTTCGGACGCCAACTGAGTAGCGAGGACTGGCTGGCGGTGGACCGCAGAGTGAATGACTGGTGCTTGAGGCATGTGCTGCATGGCCGAAGCAGCTGGAGGAATCGGCGGTATGTCGCAATGATAGTCCTAAGCTTCGGCACTGAATGTAGAAGCTCCCATTGGGCGTATACAGTACCCAGACAGAAATAGATCGCTTCACAAGACGCTTTGAATATAGAAAAGTCTGTATACAAGAGGATTAGTAGAGGCCTACTAAGACGTCGTGGGCTTTGGCACCGTAAACCTACCGGTTGTCACCTCGCCTGAAGCTGTCGGGCCCAGCCGACACGGCGTCTTGACGCTCAACAAGGTAATCAATGTGCCTAATGCCATGCGTAAAGTTGTCAGCCACGAGTGTGTGCTGGGCCAGCGACCGGGTTACCGCATCGAATTCGGCTCGCGACTACCCGGAGGCTATACCAATTAAGCAAGCATTTCTCGGAAGCCGGGAAACAAGGCTAAGATTTCACGCTCCAGACGCTCGGAGAGCCCAATAGTTTGTTGAGAATGCAAGCCCTGCCAAGGAAATCGGCCCAAATCAGGCAGTTATTCTCGAGTGGTAGGATCAAGTAAGCCCCAAAGTTCCATGCACGTAGGCAGCCCGATATAGAGACCCCCACAACTTGTATTCTACATGTACCATATGATCCATATCAATATAAATCCCTGGCACATTTCGACTAATATTTGATATTCTTAACAATGAATAGAGAACATCAAGTCTATGACTTGAATGGAAAGGTTCGCGCTTAAAGCCTAAAGGTATATGCTAGATGTTATGAATCCGACTGCGCCCTTAACCAAGAGCAAGACTATAAATTCAGTGTGATCGACCTACTCATCGATCCACTGGTGCCTTCCTAGCAATGGTCGATCTAGCAGTAAGTATATTGGTGTAGAAAAGTGTTTTCTGGTTGTCTTGTTGTCTTCGACATCCAAATGAACAGCAGTATCTCAAAAAGGACCATGACAAGGAGTTGCCGCAAACTAGCACGAATTATGGACACATTGCAAATGCTGTGCAGCGGGGCGTAGTCTCAATGTCGAACCCTCGAACCAAAAAGTTCCGAGTTATCACAAGAGAATTGGACCGTTGATTAGCGGCTCTTGAGTCTTGTAATGAGTCAAGAAATCTTGATATGTTATGATGTAACATAAGCTCTCAGATTTGCTGGGATAGTTCCTTATTACCTATATACTCAGCGCATAGGTATCTATCATGTATCCATCTTATGAATGTTTATTATGGTGCTTTTTGGTAGTTGTCCTTAGAATTGAGGGATTCCGAAGTGTTATTCTTGTGGAGCACCCTAATTCTCGGAGACCAGGAGGCTGACCAAATTGATCTATACGAGAGTGTTTTTCTTCAGACTTGTATCACAGCGAGAAACATTCCTGCACAGCCGTCTAGACTTCAGCCCAAAGACTCCTCCCCCAGACACCCAAAGCGATTGTATTATTTAGCGCCGAGAGCGGATTCTTGTGGTATCGCGCCCAGCGCTAAACAATACAACCGAGATGGGCATACGGCGGAGGAGTTTTGGGCTGAAGCCTAGCTACAAGCCTTTCGCATGAGCGTTTGCCACGACTCCGGTTGAGCCTTTGCCAGAATTCCGAAAGATCTTCGGCCATTCGTGTTGTCTGCTCTCATTTCCGCCCAAAGCTGAAATTGCGTTGTCCGTCAACGGCCTAGCTCGAAGCTGTTGCCCGTCGACCGAACAGCCACCGGCAATTTGGTTGCCTTAGAAGGGAGGCGAGGCGATGTTGAACCGTATCCCGGCGCAGATCCATAACACTGAGATTGCTGTTCTGCTGAGGTATCCAGCACTGAAACATGGAGAGTCGTGCTGGCAGTTCCTGGTTTCGGCTCTGTCGCTTCAATGTATCATTCTTTAATCATCATGTGCTTCCTTGCTTGACGAAGCCAAAGCTCAGGCCGCAACTTCTTCAATGTTCTTCTGGTTGTTTTCCTCCTCGTCTTCCTCAACTACCCGATTGCCGCTATCGTCAGCTTTGGGAGAGTCCTCCGAAACCGTCTCCGGAGCCAGGACTGATGGCGAAGGCGAAGCTTCGGATTTCGGCCGCCAGTAGAGACACGTGCTGGAAAAGGTTGTAAATGTCCCATCTTGAGGGAAAGCAAACTGCTTATGTGAGTTATGCATATCGCTCATGCACTTGAACTCCCCATCCTTCATTGTGCCAGCTCTGAGCCTGTCAGCCTCTGTTCATATAGACCAGAAAGGAATCTTACCCGTCCCAGACATCCCAGCCAGTTCCGACGAACATAGCTGGCAAGGCCTTTTCCAATGCTGCTTCGTATATCGGCCGGTACATATGAATGGCAAATACCAGGGTATCTTCATCCACGGCGTCGAAAGCAGCAGGCGAATCGACGACTTTGTGGCCAAGACCGGCCAGGAACTCGGCGTCGTTCGGGGTAAACCTCGGTTCTTGGAAGGAACACGGGATATCAGCGTTATACACCTCGCCTAGTTTCACGTGAGTTTTGGACTGCCATCGAAAAGGCGATCAACGCATACGCAGGACTTCCACCACGGTCAAGAAGCCATCCAGCTGTACGTGACTCCTTCTCTTCGCGTCCCAGCCCCCGTCCTCCGGGTCAAAGGTGCCGACCCCGAGACACACAGCCCGCCGCACCCTTCTGCCGGCAGTGGAATGCGTCTTAACCAGCTCCTTGATTCGGGAATGGCATGTGGTGTCGCGCCAGCGGGCCTTGAATCCCTCGTACTCGGCCGTGATCTCGGCGACGGTTTTGCAAGTGCGGGGTCCATCGGTCTTGGAGGCATCGAGGAGCTTCGCCGGGACCTTTGGAGGGTTCCTACGGTACTTCGACTTTGACTTGACGAATGTCCATTCTTCGTGCTTGGACCCGGTCTCCGGTCGTCCCGTTGCCGCGGCTGCCATGGTGTGAGTTCGCGATTTCGTCCCGGCGGGGTGGGGAACGGATTTTGGTGGGATTAACTTTTTTAGCCGGCAGAAAAGTGACCGCCTTCTTATCGCAGTCAAAGCGGTCACATACGGTGGGTTGCACGCCCAAAATCTCACGGCCTCACACGGCGCGGTCGAGAGCTTAGAATAGAAAGCTTCGAATCCAGACGACGATCTTCTCACTCAAAGTCCCAACATGGTCCACTAAATATTTCCGAGGCTTCATCGACTCAGCCTCGTGTCTTCCTTCGTTTCCTGTCATTTTCTATTCCGACAGTTCCGATGAACGTCTGCTGTCAGACACACAAGGCGCCTCGTCGACCCGGCGAATCCCCTGGGACTATGAGAACAGGAACCTCTCGCAAGTGGCCAAGAGTCGAGATCTACGCGGCCCGATAATCGACCCGTAGGCTCTTTAAGCCAACGAACGGAGATTTGGGGCCTTCGTCAGCTTACCTCCCTCGGCACTTTCTCATTCTCACCAACATCAAGCGCCGTGGGACAGGACCATCCCATGTCGTCACAATCAACAAGGTGACTGTTCAGCGCCATGGAATGATCACGTTCGCAAATGGTACGACCCTGGAGTGGAATTCGCTATGCGTCTCTTTCGACATCGAACGCTACACAGGAAAACTTCCCGTCCGGCCCCAACAAAAAAGGGCCCCCAGTCTGTGGCCTCGCCTTGAACTCCCAGTCGCCTCCGGCCAGATATCCCAGGCACGAGGTCGGGCGGCCTTGGAGAACAGCGCAGTCTGGGAGTTCAGAACACCAACGAGTTCGAGCAACGGAAATGCAATGCCAGAGAGGCCCGTTTGTGTGGTGACATCGCCGCTCGACCTGCAGCTCCCGGCGCTTACACGCCTCCTGACCCTTGTCCGCCCCAACCACTCACGATCCACCACCACCGCAGCCAAACGTGTGATACCGTCTCCCATTCGCTGTCCCTCCCATCGCATCTAGCGACTCGCTCGACACTCTCGTCGTCCATTGGCCGTCCCCCCAATGTGCGAGTGAGCGACAGGGTCGTCCTGCAGCCCAGGGCACATCATCCGTCGCCTTCACTGGCTCCCGTCCATGACCCAACTGGCGGCTGGTTGGCCCCAATCTTGCCCGTCCCCGGTGTGCGTCCACCCACCCCCGGCTCATATCGACATCTGCCAGAACGCAGCAGCAGAAGCAGACCTCAATTGGACGGATCTTGCAAGTGCGCATGCGAAATGGCTCCATGTACGGCGGCTCGGCTGGAGACCGCCTCTGCATGGCCAGAATAATAGCCCGCATGGCCGCCCGTCCTCGCCTCGCCCTCCTCTTGCCCTCCTCCTCTCCTGCTAGTGCGGACCGTTTTCCTTGGAGTATCCCGAGAACCTACAAAGCTTGTAGACTCTCTTCCATCTCGCTACACGATACAAAGACGACCGCCGTCTTTGTTGCGGCTCACATCCGACGACCTCGGAGGCAAACGCGGCCAAGCCAACCATCCGACAAACAAGAGGCGGGGTTGAATAAGCGAAGCGGCTGTGGTACAAAGAGCAGGTCCACGACAGAAGCTGAAGACATTCCGGACGTCGCAGAGAGGGGAAGCTTCTGGTTTCTCGAAGACATACACAACAACAACCACGCCTACGCAATCCCACAAAGATGCTCTTCTCAACATTATCAGCCCTCGTCCTCGCGGCGACGGCATCCGCTCACATCGTCATCTCCTACCCAGGCTGGCGCGGCAACAACCTCATCACCAACGACTCTTTCCCGTACGGCATGCAATGGACATACCCATGTACGTCCTTTTCCTCTTAGTACTTCCTCGGTTCCATCATCGTCGGAGTTCTGTGGGTGTATGTGCTAACAAAAAATCGAACAAAAAAAGGCGGCGGCATGACCCTCACCCAGAACAGGACCTACTGGCCCACCACCGGCGGCGCCCTCTCCTGGCAGCCAGGCTGGTTCCAAGGCCACGCCACGGCCTTCATGTACGTCAACATGGGCTTTGGCTCGGACGGTCCCGACGGCGGTCCCATCAACATGTCCTTCCCCATGGTTCCCGTCTTCCAGATCCTCGGACCCAGCAAGAACCCGTACCCGGGCACCGTCTGCCTGCCGCAAGTCCCTCTCCCCGCCAACACCACCGTCAAGGCAGGCGACCACGCGACGATCCAGATCGTCGAGCTCGCCCAGCACGGCGCGTCGCTCTTTTCGGTGAGTCGTCTCGTTCATGGGGGGCCCCGGTCGGCCAGCTACGTGCGCAAAGTTAAAAAGAAAAAGAAAAAAGCTAACGTGACGAAAAACGAAATAGTGCGTCGACATCGAGTTCGCAGAACCCGGCGACCCCAAGATCGGCAACGTCAACGAGTCGAACTGCTTCAACTCCCAAGACATCGGCTTCGCGGACGTCTACACCATCACCACGCGCGAGTCCGGCCAGACCGCCGCCGAGGCGGCGACCTCGGGTGCGGAGCAGGGCGCCGTCACCTTCTGGTACTTTGGCAAGCGGCCGCAGAGCCCCTGGGCCGTCTTCGGCTGGGTGCCCATCGTCGTCGGCGGGCTTTGGGTCTTGTTGTGAGGTTTCTGTGGCCGGATGTGTGGCTCTGTCGCGGAATTTCGAGACGATTGTTGATGACACTGGGGTTGGGAACTTGAATTGATTATACCTCGGGGGGAAAATATTATATATCGGCATAGAGACGGCGTTTGGTTGGAGCTCTTGAAGAAAGGCGCATATAAGCCTCAATCTTTTTTTTTTTTCTATTGCGTTCAATTATCCATCATCAACCATCAGGAGGCAATGGCCTAAAAACATTCATCATTGGAGCGGTCTCATTACGCTCCGCATCACGTTCTAGAGCTACTCTCTCTGACTTATCCATGCCGCATCTCAAAGTCACATTCCAGTCGACTTCTGTCGGTGTTTCGCCGTGGCCTCATCACGCGCGAGCAACCCTTGCATCACACGGCCGTCACCCGCCGGCCGTGTCTCCGCACCGGAGGTTATTAAACACACTTTCTGATGACCAAGCCTCTATCATAGCTGCTGCAGAGCCTCTCTGCCCAACTCCTTCACCCGGACTTCTGAGACCTTGTCCACAGCAGATTTGATCCATCCCTCACCTCCCATTGACTTGATCTCGGCCCGACCAGTTGATGCGAAAGTTCCCAAGGCAACAAGCGCCCGATAAATGACCTCGGGATCTGACTGCTCCGACAGGATCTTTCCGATTGCTGCAATGAATCGCTTGGATTGTGGTAAAGTTCTCTCCTTGTGCGCATAGACGGCATAGTTGATCAGGGTAGTTGTTGCTGCGATAAGAATGTTGCGGTTGAATTGACCGATGGCCGCACCACCAGAAAGCCCCAAGACGCGCTCAAGGAGAGACGCGGCCGTCTCGGCTTCTTTAGCGGCCAACGCCTCACCCTTCGCAGTGCTGAAGATGTTGGCAAACGTACGGAGGGCCATCATGACTGAGTTTTCATTCGGTGCGGCAGCTTCAGGAGCATTCAGAGCGCTCGATACAGCCGCATTGAGGAACGATCCATCCGGGGTCGATGCTTCAGCCGCGAGGGGCGACGTGGCAACGCATCTCAAAAGATCCAGACCCGCAAGGCGATCTGAATAAGGCCACAGAGTCACAATCTTGATGGCGAGGTCGACGCCTGCCTGGTCCACTGGCTTGGACTTCTCGATGGCCTCCTTTACAGCATTCAAGGTCCTTTGCTCCGCGGGGTTCAGCGCGGCGTCCTTGCGGCCTGAAGAAATCATGTTCGCGTTGATGGCAAGAATCTTCTTAACCATTGCATCGTATTTTCCGGCTGTGATGTTGAGGTATTCGGCTTGAGGCAACACCTCGGGTCTTAATTCCGACTCGCCGGGACGATATCTCGACTCGGTTCCGTACGGGTCAGACGAAGCAGGCGCTGATTGACCCAGAGTAGCACCCTGAGTATTCTGGGTGATGAAATTGGCGACGTTGTCCAAGTAGCTGATGGGGAGCTCGTTGTCGTTCAGAAACTTAGTTGCGGCATCGTAAGGATTTTGGGACAGGTTATAAGGCAGCTTCAAGGGCGGCTTGCCGTCCTCGATGTCAACATCGAAGACGTAATCGTAGGACTTGCCGTTGTAGTCTGTCTTCTTGCCGCTGCTGCCAGCGGAGTCGACGACCGTACCGATATTGATCCACTGTTGTTGACCTGGAGGAATTTAGTCTTGGCCGTACAGCTAAGAAATGCACGACATGCGATGACTTACTTGCTGACCACTGGTGTGCAGTGATGTTGCCATTGCCCTGGTTGATCATCTGCACTTGACCTTCCTTGGTTCCAGACTTCGTCTGAAGGAACTCCGGACCAGGTAGCTGCTCCTTGTTGATTGAGGGCAGCTGTTGCTGAGGAATAGACGACGCCTTGACAGACTCCTCGAAGTCGGAGATAGCCTGTGCGCTGGCTGCGCGCTCACTGCTACGGGTGAAGACGCGGGCCACCCCATCGCTCGCTCCAGACACAATGTCTCCAGTCTCTGTATTCGCCGCCACAGCCCATACGGAAATGGCAGGATGTGTGATGGTTTGCACGCAGTCATTCCCCTTCCATATACGGACGGTGCGGTCCTCGCCTGAGCTTACCAGCTCTCCTGTGGGCAGACTCGTGAGGGCGTAGATAAAACTCTCATGACCGTGAAGCTCGCCAACCTGCTGGCCATTCAGCTTCCACAAGCGAATAATGCCGTCATTGCTGGCGCTGGCGATGTCAGCTCCGCTTGGGTGGCCCTTGGGGACCTTGCAAAGAGCGCGAACGACCTCTGGGGTATAGATGGTAGAGCGAGGCTCGGCGTCACCGGCGACAGCAGCGCGGAGATTATATATGCGAATGCTAGTATCGGCGCAGCCGGTTACGACTGTCTCCTCGTCGAGTGCAAGTACAGCCCAGACACTCTTCTCGTGACCGCTGAGGCGGATCTCAGATTCCCACTTGGAGGTGCTCCAGACGAGGGCTTGGGAGTCCCAGCCACCCGAGACGATGTATGTTCCCTTGGGCGAGACGTCCAAGCTGCAGACGTTCTGGGAGTGGCCGATCAACAGTCGCTCGGCGTTGTCGCTTGGGCTAGCTTGCGGCTGTCGAATCTCAACGATGGTATCCTTACCGCCGGAGGCGATAAGGCCATCCGGGTAAGCCTCGGAGGCAGGGAGGTATGTGACAGAGTTGACAAATTCGGAGGTCTGACTCGAGAGGGAAGCTTCGAAAGACGGAGGAGAGTCGGAAGTCTGGCGCCAAACCCTTACACTGCCGTCACGAGAGGCGGTCAGGATGGTATGGGAAGCTGGGAAGCTGACGGCCTTGACCTGTTGGATGTCATAAACGGGTTAGCAACGGAACGGTAGCAGTCGAGCGCCTTCGGTGAACGTACGTCCGAATCGTGGCCAGACAGCTGGGCGGAGAGCTTAAAGTCGGCCATGTCTGTGGATTTGGTTAACTTTTGGGGAGAGAAGCGTGGTCAAAGGCCAGTGTGGACAACTGGCACCTTGAATTGACAAGGAAGTGGTGCTGTTGACCGGATGGAGATTGAGGCGCTGCGACGGTAATGGCAGCTGGGCGATGACGATGGAAGCGGGAACGCTGAAGTGAAGCTCCACTGCGCCACAAGAGGAGGGGGGGGTGGAAGGTCCAGTGGCAGTAGCAGACCTAAGGTGAACCCGGCAGAGGCCATCCAGAGGTCGGTGCATTCAGGTTATCCCCTACGAAATCACCAGCTCCCATCCCTGCCTCCTTCCCGCTTCCATTGACTTCGCTGCCGATATGGGAATGCACCAGCCACAGTTGGAGATCTGCTTATGAAAGCTTGCATTTCCCCTGCTGTCCGGGTCTTGGCCAATTGAATTGGATTCAATATGATGCGGTTTGGCTGTTCACGTGCTGCTTTGCCCCTCACCCCCTCAAGCCACACATCTGAAGGTGCCAGGCCCCAACCTAGAAGTAGGCAAGTACGCGGGGTCAATTGGGTCTGGTTGCTGAAGGGACACTGGAAGGGAAACGATAGACGGCGGGGCAGGCTGGTTTCAGGGGTCCATCGCGTCGAACTTCGAAATCTCTCCTTCCAGCATGGAAGGAAACACCCTCCTGCTCTACTACCCCCCCATCGGCTCTGCTCTGACTCGGAAAGAGCGAAAAGAGCCCCCACCTTTTTCCCTTTTTCGCTGCTCCAATTTGCTTATTTTCCCTCCCGCCGTCTCGTCTCGTCTCGAAGCTCTGCTTTGGATTCCCCTTTTTTTGTTCTTGCTGCTTCACTCGCCGCGCAGCTGCACGACGCGGTTCTCTCACGATCCATCGCATCCTCCACGAAGATTTACGAAGTTACGGCTGTATTGACTGTCTCTCTTTTCTTAAAAAAAAAGGTCCTCTGACTTTCTCGACTCTGCACATTACTCCTGGCATTTATCCCGCGCTGGCGGCCGTTTGATACCCCCAACTCCTCCTCATATCTCGACGCACACCTTCCGCCTACGAACAGCTTCGAATCCCCTCCACGATACCGAGCCCTCGATACTATGGCTGCCGCTTCTTCCCCTGCTTCTGCTGCTGCTGCTGCCGCCGCCGCCGCCACTGGCGAGAGCTCGCGTACATACGTCCCGCTCACCTGCCACGGCCACTCCCGACCCGTCCCCCATGTTTCCTTCTCTACCCTCTCGAAGGATGAGCAGTACTACATGATCTCTGCCTGCAAGGGTAAGCTTGCGACCGAGGGCTCGGCGCTGCGATCAGGGCTCTGCTAACCCTGTCGCAGATGGAAATCCCATGCTGCGCGATGGTGTCACTGGCGACTGGTATGTTCTTATTCCTTGCGTGTGCTGTCGCGTCGCTTGCTGACTTTCCGTCCATAGGATCGGAACCTTCATCGGTCACAAAGGTGCTGTCTGGCAGGCCAGGCTGAGTCCTGATGCCTCCCAGGCCGCGACCGCTTCAGCTGACTTCACTGCGTGAGTATCGTGCGACACCTCACAAACAAGCTTTCGTTAACAATCTTCAGCAAGGTCTGGGACACTCACAGTGGCGAGGTCTGCTTCACCCTCCAACATAACCACATCGTCCGCGCCGTCGCCTACCCTCCCGATAACTCCGACTTGATTGCCACCGGAGGCATGGAGAAGAAGCTCCGTGTCTTCGACCTGACCGACTTCCACCCTGACCCTAACGCACCCGCTGGCGCCCCCATCTCTGTCCAGGCCTCGGCCGGCTTCGAGATCGGCGAGGGCACCCACACCGGCTCCATCAAGTTCATTGTCTGGACCAAGGATCCCAATACTATCATTACTGCCTCCGACAACACCCTGCGCTGGTTCGACCTCCCCACCCGCAACGTTATCCGTCAAGAGGTTCTCGACGCCGAGATCAAGTCCTGCGAGCTTGTGTCCCTGGCTCCCGAGTTCACTTCTCCCGGCGATATTGGCAATGGTCTTCCTGTTCTTGCCGTCGCAGCTGGCAAAACAGTCTACTTTTGGGGCGGCCTCCAGGCTACAGACGAGCTCAAGCGGTTTGAGATGAAGCAAGGCGTTGCTAGTGTTGGCTTGGATCTCAAGGGTCGCAAGTTTGTTGTTGGAGAGGAGCCTGGCACTTGGGCGCACGTCTATCGCTGGGATGACTGCACCGAAATCGGTGAGTATTGCGTTACCAGTGTATTGATTGAATTGGCCTTTGATCTGACATCTGGTAGAAACCCTCAAGGGTCACCATGGCCCTATCTGGTCCATTGCCTTCGCCCCCGACGGCAAGCTGTACGCCACCAGCTCTGAGGATGGCACCATCAAGCTCTGGAAGAATTGCGACGGCTACTACGGCCTCTGGCGAGGTGCTGCTGACGCTGCGAAGACCGTGGATTAGAAGAGCACGGCCTCGAGCGTCGCGTCGCGTCGCGATGCTAGCCAGCTGTGCACTCCTTCTAGCAGCCGCGTCCCATCAAGCTGCTCTCACTCTGACGGTTCACACATCAGCAACAATTCCCTCATTGAGACTCCAGCGATGTCACATTACCTGATGGGCCAATTCCTGACCCAAGCCACTGAAAAGCCTGTTACAGAGAAGGAAATGTATCCCCGCACCAATCGCTATGGCATGGCTCACACAGATTGAGCTATTTGAGGGGCTCCTCAAGACTTGGAGATCTCATTTCTGGTGGATCTCTGGTCAACATACAATGCGCGCGGGTATGAACATAGAGCGCTTGGCCTATTAGAAAAGGCCCTTTCAGACGGGCTTGAGCTAGATGTTGCCATTGAAGGCAGTTCAGATGATAATCAGGGTTACTCAGGCTAAAGAAAGCTAGGTCTTCACAGACTTGCACAACACTGTGAAGTGGGCAAAAGCGCGCTTGGATCACAGGCTTTGTTTGCTCTTTACTTAGAACAACATAATCACACAATCATGCATAGATATGGAATTGCCATCTGCTCTTGCATGTGTATCTTGAACATGCTGATGATTTACAGCTCTAGTCTTACCTAACAAGCTGTGTACACTGTCACCTTCTCCCACGCCCCCTGACTTAGGTAAGGTGTTGTGCACTTGCTACTTATTCAACTGTCATTGAATGCTACTCTCAAGCCACACTGCAGCCTTTCCCCTCCTTTCCAGGATGTCTTCAGGTCTTTGAAAGGGTTGCTACATAGTCACTTTTCAGAATGTCCATTCTTCCTAGCTTGATAATTTCTAGATAAGCTGGGGTGCCTTGTCCTATTGAGAAGCCTTAATCACAACAGCTTCAGTACTGTCATGACTTGGAACATGGGTGAACTCTTATGGAACAGTCATGCGAATCATTTGCCCCTGCAGAAAACCACCAAGGCAGATGAAGCTTGCTGCTAATTACTCCAGAGTGAAAGATTCTCTCACAGACAACAGCCACAGTCCATAGGATCTACTAAGTAAAATGGGTGCTGTGTTGGTCCCATGAGTATAGTCTATTGCCACAAAGTAATTAAGGCATAACTAGCTGCCAGCATAAGCCAAAACATTGGAGAGTAAATGAATGCGATCTCTTTGTGAATTGGAAGTTTTCATTACTCACTCTTTTGCTCATCTTCCTCGATATCACGGACATCTGAAAATAGACCCATTATCATGATGTACGAAGCTAGGCAACCCAGACCTTTCTTCTAGCATCTCATCCCTGAGTTTCTTGGCTTTTGGCCCTGGAATTGGTAAGTCCTCGACATTATCCACCACAACATCAACTACCTCCTAAGGTACTCCCTTCATCTGGCCGAGGCAGGTCAAAAATTCTCTAGCCCACCATTCAGCCTGCTGTGGCGGCAAGTTAGCGGCAGACAAGACTCTCAACCGTGGGTCAACAAGATGCAACGACAAGATCTTCCTATGTCTGCATTTTATTGGGTCTTCAAGTTGAAGCGGTGTCATTTTATGCTGTAAAATGTTGAGGTGAGCCAGCATCAGACGTTTTCGCCGTGTGACGGATCCAACGTCTTGCAGCGAAGGCGAGAATCCTTTGAAGCTGAAAACCCCATCGACGTATCTGAGATCGCCATCGTCATAGACGCAGTCTTCTTGGAAATCCACCCCCTGGAATCGCTACTTGAACATCATTCGCGAGTCTGTAACGCTCTCATCGTCGAAGAAATAGACTCCCATCGCGACAATCTGGTCATTGAGAGCGCCGTCCAGAGTGAACTCGTTCCCCGAGGTCGCACACAGGGCTCTCCGGGGTCGGATACATGGCCCTCGTCTTGACAACCATTTAGACGCCCCCAGCTCCGCCCAGCATCGTTGTGTTGTCGGCGATGGATGCTGTTGTTACGGCAGACTTCTTCAAATCTTCCTTGACGAGGAGCTCAGGCTTGTAAATAATGGCTGCGGTCGAAGATCCGTTGATCGGTCCGTTTTTGCCACCCGTTGTCGTCGATCAAGCCGTCCATCAAATCATCCTTAGGGTTCAATGGATCGTACGGAGCTATGCTTGAGAACTCTCGACATGCGTCAGTCCCATAGGTGCGCATGTCGCAAGGAATCGTGTCCTCGTAAATCGTGGCATGGACAAGATTTTCCAAAACGGCATCGCTTTGGTTCCAGTAGGCCATTGACAAATCCGGCGCTAGAATTTGTGATAATATCCTGGCGGAGCGACGAGCTCAGCAGCAGTTCCAGAAGGTGAGTTCAAGGCCAAACCAATCTTGCGAGATGTTTTGTCGATCTGGACGGCAACTTCGTACCTGCTGGTTGATGTTTCCTTGCCAGTGCACTGGTAGCAGTCAGCTTTGATCGGAAGATGAGGGAAATCGTGCCTACTTGACAACTTCGGGGGCAATTCGGTGAGGCCAGATGGCTGCACATGAGGCTCTGCAAATTTGAGCAGCCGTTCAGCCATGGGAGGGAAACGCTTAGCAATGTTCCCGTCGCCGGAAAGTAACCAGTAATCTTTGATTGCAACAGCCAAGAGACACGCTTAAGTTAATGCGTAAAATGCGTATGTTAGTGGTGGCTCGTCTCCCGTACGACTAGGGGCTTGGATCGGACAAAGACTGCCGAGATACCCATCCTCAGTTTGGTGGCTAGCCAGCAGGTCGATGCTGCTGATAACTGTGTCCATATTGAACCCGGCATAGGCCACATCTATTGGTGAAATCAAGTTCCACTTAATAACTGCTAAGAACAAGCTCCAGTTTGGCGGCGTTAGATCTCTTAATGCTTCAGTCTCCGCGAGGGAATCCGAAGCCTCTTCAACCAAAGATGAGCGGATCGGGTCAGTCAGAAATGACGAACAAACTCTCAACAACCTAGACGAACATTTCGTCAAGTTCGTATCCATTGGCCACAGGTATCTCAATTCCAGTGAGAGGTTTACAAAAGACTTGTACGATGCTTCTGCGGGAGCAAGTGGTACCCAATATCCCGCCACGTGTCTGGGAGTCTACGACAACCCAACAAGCGGTTTCGCCTCCGACCTTTGGGGCTTTCCCGAAGCAACTGATGGCACAGAGACGACCCAAAAAGACCTGTTTACAGGCTTGACTTCCAGGGAAGATATTCTGAATATTACCCAGCGCCATGCTAGCAATGCCCTTGCGACAGAGCAGCCCTCGAGAGCGTCTTCGCCTTCGAATATGCCATCAAAAGAAGATGCCGTAGGGTTCGCATGGGATCCTGCTTTAGAGAAGATTGCTCAGACGTAGCCGATTCATCTCAGTCACAACCATAAACTCAAAATGTGTCACGATTCGAGATTCGACATCAACGAGAAAACTTGGATCGAGATCCAACAATTTTGAAACTTGCTCACCCAGGCCCAGAAAATTCATTCTACCTTCTATAAGAATTTCCAACGCTTTCCTTGAATTCTTTTCGTGAAGTTCTACGCATAAAGTCCGGTACTACGTCTGCCAACACTTGACAGCAACAAATGAATTCCAGCGTTGCTATCAATTATGGTGGCAATTGTGGCCTCTTGTAGCCGCGTTTGATACACAAGGCAGGTTTCCATCCTCCTTCTCGAACGATCACGTCGGGAATCTCCAAAGCATGATGGAGAAAGACAGGACGTTGATGCGAAACACGCAAGCCATATACGCATACGCTTTACACTGAGTTATGGTGCGGAAACAAAAAGGCTTTTGAAGTCGCCGAGTCATCGCGCGGTGCTCTAGTCACGGACATCAGGCCCCTTCCTGAACACCAGCGAGAAGGAAGCTGTCAGAGGTGTATAGTACAGAGTGAAGAAGTTAGTATTTTAGGTATGGGTGAAAACAACCATTCTTCTCTGACCCCCCTCTTCCAGTGTTAGGGGGTTATGGCATTCTATATATAGGCTACCTAGTAGGTCCCTAGAAGTCCTCTATCTCCCTTAACTTATCTTAAGACTATTAAAGTACTACTAATTATACTCTTTATAAGTAGAGACTACTTAGTAAGTTATTAAAGATTCTTTATTTATAAGTATTATATTATTATTATTATATTATATTATACTCTTTAGGCTTATTTCTCTTTAGTATATAATATAATTCTCTCTTTAAACCTAGGTTATTTTTAACTAGTAATTTATTAATACTCCTTTAGTAGGTCTTTAATAAATTACTTCTATTTCTTATTTAATTTATCTTTAAATTCTTATATTTTAATTAATATTTTATTACTTAGGGCCTCTTAAGTAAATTATAAGTATTATATTAATAACTCTCTAGTATTATAAATTTTTATTATTCTAATTATTTATAACTTTTATATTCTATAATTTACTATTCTAAATTATAAATAAGTAAACTCTTTTTTAAGTCTCCTAATAACTTAGAGGGGTAATTAATTAGGAGTTACTATACTTTTTTATAATTACCCTTATAACTTATTATTTAATAATAAGGAATTAATTTACTTAAAAAGCCTTTTTAATATACCTAGGGTTATTTAGTAATTACTTATAAATACCTTTATACTTCTTTATTTATAATATATACCTTTCTTATTATAAATAATTATAAAAGTTAATATTATTCTATAAAGTTTTTATTATTTTTAAAAGCTTTTCTCTAAAGTAATTATTTCCTATTATTCTTATATTTTTAAAATTCTTATAGACTTTATTATTATTAATTCCCTTTATTAATATCTTTAGTTATTTATTACTAGGTATAAGTTACTTAGTAATAACTTATTCTCTCTTTAGTAGTCCCCCTATATTAATATAAGTATAAAATATTATAATATTATATTCTTAATTATATTACTCCTAAATTTTACTCTTTATAGGAACTTATATAAATATTCCTTTAATTTTTTATAACTTAAAACTTTTCCTCTTTTTCTCTCTAGTTTTATTATTAATTTTACTACTATTATTATTATTACTACTATTACCCCCCCTCTACTTTCCTTCTTTTTTCTTTCTTCTTTTTAAATATTATTATTAATTTTACTATATTTAAGAATATTAATTCTAAGAAAGCTCTCTAGGGCCTTACTTATTACTACTACTTATACTATTAGTCCCTTTAATACCCTAATTAGGAGTTTTATTTTTATTTTAAAATTAAGAGTAAGTTATTATTACCCCTTTAATAAGTTATTAAAAGTTATTTAATATATTTAATATAATTACCTTTATTAAGTATAAGTATTATATTAATTCTAGTAATAATAAGGCTTATATTAATATAAGTTATTCCTTTTTCTTAATTCTAAGTCTTTATTAATTATTAATAATTTATTTATATTATAATTAGCCTAATTAATAGCTTAAAAGTTCTTATAAATAAGACTTAAGGGGCCCCTAATAAGGCCTCTTAGTATACTAATTATAAAGTAATTATTCCTACTTTTCTACTATTTCTCTATTACTTAATTAATACTTAAGAGGAGTTTATTACTACTTAATTAGTAATTAAGAAGGCTCTTTAAAATAAAAAAAATAAAACTAATTTCTTAATTAAGAAGAGAAAAGCCTAAAATTAAGAATAGAACTAAGTCCTTAAGGAGTACTAAGTAACTACCCTTAAAACCTAGGCTACTAGTAATAAATAATTAATTACTAAGATTACTAAGTAAATACTTAAAATAGAGTACTATTATACTATTATTAAAATACTAGCTACTACTTAGGTATAAGTACTTAGAGTTATTTTTACTTATTTAAAGGAGATATTTACTCTCTATATAAAAAGAGTAAATTATTATTCTTTAGTACTTATTTATTATTACTCTAATACTAATACTCTATAGTATTATAATATTTTTATTCTAATATTTAAGGGTAAGGAGAAGAAGGAGGAGGAGGTAGAGAAGTAAGCCCCTTATTAATAAGAATATTAAGGACTTATTAAAGTACCCCTAATAAATTATTATTAATACTTTTTACTTTTAAATATAATAACCCATCCTTCTTTTTAAATTAGGCTTTTTACTATAAAATAATAAATTAACTCCTATATTTCTATTATTAAATATATTACTTATTACCTCCCTACTACTTATTTATAATTATTATACTTATTTTATTTTAATTTTATCTTATAAAATTACTTCAAATTAATAATAATATTTCTCTATAATTCCTATAAATTTTCTATATTATTATAATTCTTTTATTTAATAAGGTATTATTAATTCCTCCTAAGTCTCTTATAATTAATAATATACTTTACTAAGTATATATTATTCTCTAGCTCTTTAAAGAGAATATTTCTTACTAGTATTACTATACTAAAGTAGGGCTCTAAGTAAGTAGGGGAGAAAATATTATATATTTAATAATTATTTTTAATATTTAATTTATATATTTAACCTCTATTAATAACTTATTTTATAATAAATAGTCCTAAATACTTATTTAATAATTTATAAGAGAGTTTTTATTATTTAATATTTTTTATAGAAAATAGTATTAAATCTCCTATTATAAAAGTAATTATTATTTATTTATAATTATAATACTTTATATAAATAATATTAGTATTATAAAGTAATTAGGTAATAATTACCCTCTTAATAGTTAACTCCTAGGCTCTATTTTTAATTACTAATATTACTTTAACTTTTACTAAGTCTAAAGTTATATTCTTAGGTCTAATTAGTAAGTACTCTATAAAGGCCTCTACTAATAATAACTAAATAGCCTTATAATAAGTATTATTATATATAAATTAAATTATAAATAGGAGATTTACTTAGTTATTTTAATTAATATTATAAAATATATAAAGGAAATACTTAATATATTAATTTAGTTATTTAATTTAATTATTAGTTTAGGGGTAAAAGGTAATATTAAGAGCCCTCTTAATAATTAATAAATAGTATATCTCTACTTAGAACTTATTAATAAATAGAAATTCTCTATTAAAAATAATAACTTTTAGTAATTTATACTTTAAAAATAGGTATTTTATTAATAAGTTAATTAATTTATCTATAATCAGGGACTCCCTAGTAAATATATAGAGAGTATACTTAATAAGCTTATTAATAATTACTAGTAATAAATTATAGGGGTCCCTTTTATTTTAGGGTAATTTAGGTAATTTAATAATGAAGTCTATTATTATATATTAAATAACTTAGTAGGTATTAATATGGGAGTAAGTATACTATATAGTAAGTAGTATTATAATTTTATTCTTTATTATACTATATATATTTTAATATAATTTATTATATTCTTTTTCTATAATTTCTAGAAGAATAACTTTTATATTCTTTTTAGTATTTTAGTAACTCCTAAGTAATTAGTAAATAATTTATTATAGAATACTTTTATTATTTCTTACTTAAGAATATAATTATTTAAAATAAATAGGCTATTATTATATTTAAGTATATTATTATTATTTATTAACTACTTAGTATTTATCCCTTTTTATAATTATTATTAATAGAATTTATCCTATAACTAGGCTTCTTTTACTTTCTATTTAAGAGAAATTTTAGAATTATTATTTAAGTTACTCCCCTAGTACTCTTCTAGTAATAAGTTATAGTAAGTTATATATACTTTTCCTCTTTAAAATTACCCTAAGAAGTTATTTAAGAATATATTCTTTATATTAGCCCTCTCTTTACTATAGAGTATATAATTCAGCCTTTATAATAAAGTATTAATTATATTCTAGGTACTTAGTTAGTATTTAATTTTAAAATTAAACATTATAAAATTTTATAGTAATTATATTTATTAATTATTAAGTATTTTTTTTAATAAAGTACTAATAACTTAAGTAATTAATAATAAATAAAATTTAATATTAGGAATATAATAAGTAGTATCTCTATAGGAGTATAATATTCTTAGTAATTAATAATTTAACCTCTAGTACTCTATACTTAAACTTAGCCCTCTAAAGTTTCTATAATATAAAGGCTATTAGTCTCTATAATTTATTAAATTACTACTAACTTAAAATAGCCCTAATTATAGAATCTAATATATTTATTTCTATTTATATTAGTAGACTTAGGTTAAAATATTATAGAATAGGGGCCCTTATAAAGAGTAATCTTAATTTTATAAAAACTTCTAATACCTCTAGAATAATTATTAATTAGTCCTTAATTACTTTTCCTAACTAATCTATAATTAGGGTATAGACTTTAGAATAATTTTTAATAAAATAATAATGAAAATTAATAAATTCTAAGAATTATTATACTTCTTATAAGTTAATAAGTACTAGCTACTTAATAATAACCTTAACTCTCTTCTCTTTTATAATAATTCTTATAAGTAAAATAATAAACCTAAAAAACCTAATTATATTTATATAAAAAATATACTTCTTTAGGTTTATAAATAACTTATTAACTTATAACCTAGTAAGTACTATTTTAATAATATTAATATATTTTTCCTTTATATTTAAAAAAATAAGAATATTATTAAAATAAATAATATAAATAATATTTACTAGGCCTATTAAGGCCTTATTAATAAATATTTAGAAAATAATAAGTATATTAATTAAATTAAAAATATAATATAATACTTATAGTATTTATACTAAGTATAAAATATTATTTTTTATTTATTTCCCTCCCTAATTCTTATTTAGTAGTAAGTATTTTTAAAATTAAGTTTAATATAAATTTTAATTATTAATAATTAATCTAGGATTTTATTAATAAATAAAAGTAGTACTTAGTTTTTAATAATAACCTTATTAAGTCCCTAATAATTAATATATAGTTTTAATTTACCCCCCTTTTTTAGAATAAAGAGAGTAGGGGTACTAATTAAGTTTATAGAGAGTTATATTTATTCTCTTTTAAGTACTTTCTTAATATAACCTTATAACTTCTTAAGTTCCTTTTCTACTAATAAATAAATAGGTTTAAAGAGTAGCTCTATACTTAGTTTTAAGTTAATTAAGTAGCTCTAAGTAGTATTAAAATAGGGCAGGGCATCCACACGCCCATGAAAGCTATGATTATGTAAGCCCACGCATATAAATATGCGCTCGCGCGCACAATTTAGTTTCTAGTAATTTAAGTAGTTTTCCCCCTTCTTTTTACTTCATTATAAGAGCCTTCTAGGTATAGTTTTATTATTTATACCTATAGGGTCCACACCCCGTTTTAATAGTATCCTAGAGGTAGATCTCTCTTAAGTATTTCTTTAGGGGAGTACTTAAGAGAGGTATACTTTTATATTATATAAATAGGCTACCTTTAATACAATACAATACTACATATTATCCCTATTACTAAATAAGATATATAACTAAGTTACACTTAGTTATATTCTCTATAATATTACTAATATACTATTATTAGGCTCTTTACTATACCTAATACTATACTCACTATTATTATTATTATACTTATTTTACTATATTGCGCGCCCACTATTGCGCCCGCCACTGCTACTACCTCCGCCGCTGTGCTTGCCACTGCTGCCGCCACTACTATTATATGCTCACTACTACCGCTACTACTACTGCCCTTTACCACGCTTACTATAGTCTGCGGGGCTTGAAAGATTCTATTGAATTGGTAAAAGAGGTGGGGCCCCTTCTAGGTGCCATTTTGGGCATAATACACCCTTAAATCTAATACACCCCCCCTAGGTTAGTAACCTTGGGTAGGTAAGCTGTACTCTAAACTTAGTAGACTTATACCCACGGGACAGAATAGAGACTATACTCTACACTACTATGCCTTTTTACTTTATATATATACTTTTAGTGTGCCTATTATAGGTTTTAAACCCAGGCCCTCTAGCACTATAGTGCGTATTAGACTATTAATTATTAAAATTGGTGATCTCTGTATTATATTATTATTATTACTAAACTACAAGAATTTTATATAGAGATATAAGACTCATAAGTCTTATAATTATAAGTTATAGACTAATTATTCTATAAATAAGTACCCCTTAAATTTAATATACCCCCTTAGGAGTTATTAATACTTACTTAATATACCCCTATAAATATTCTTATAAGTTTTAAATAGCCTTATTTTTTACTATAGGAGTATTATTCTCCTTTATATTAATAATAATAAATACCTACTAAGTTATATAATTACTATTTATTACTATTAGAAAAATAATTAATAACCTCTCTGAATTTTATAATTAATTAGTATTATTTACTACCCTTATATAAATCCATAATATAAATAATATTTTATTATACTCCTATTTATTAATTTTTTAGCTTCTTTTTCTTATTTTTTTAAATTATTTATAATTATAAGTATACCTTCTTAAAAACTACTAAAAAACTTATATAATTAATTACTAACTCTTCTTAAGTTATTTTACTTTTTATAATAACTTCTAATAAAACTCCTATACTCCCTACTAAGCTAGTTTCTATTAGTGAGGTAATTAATAATTCTATTACTAAGCCTACCCCCCCTATTAAACTAGTTCTAGTTAATAAGGCTATTCTTACCCTAGTTAGTAAGAATACTCCTAAGGTTAATAATAAGTATATACTCCCTAAGAATAAGGAGGAAAATAAGAATAAAACTCCTATTAATAAATTTTAATACTCTTATACTTATTATTTAATTATTTAGTAAGGTTTTTATAAAAAAGTAATACTATCCTACTTATTATATAATTAAGGAGGCTAAAGTAAGGTATATTAAAACTACTAAGGAGAGAAAAAAGAAGACTACTACTATGAAAAGTACCCTAAAAACTCCTAAGAAAAAGAGTAAGCCTATAAATAATTCTAATTTAAGTAACTTAAAACTTTATAATAA
>JAXISO010000337.1:0-39015 GCA_036785465.1 Colletotrichum agaves | reverse complement strand
CAGACCACTTCGGAGGTCCGGATCCGCTTGGACCCACACGGACCCACACGGACCCACTTCGGTAGTCCGTAATGGACTAATATAGAGCTCTATAGAGGTCTAAGTATAATAAGAAGAGGTATAATAAGCTAGAAATATTCCTACCTTTCTAGTTAAAATAAGTATATAAGTAAGTAAGTAAGACTTTAATAAATATATATTTTTCTTATTCTTATAAATTCCTCTATTTAAATATTATACAACAAACTATTAAAACAATCCTTATATACCACACTCTACCCAATATATTATTATATATATATAGAAGTTTTACTACTTTATTACCTACCTACCTTTCTATACTTATAATTCTTACTTATTAGGTCCCTAGGTAAGTATAATTTATTATTATAATATAATTAACTATAATCTTTATAATTTAAGTAATAAGGTATAATATAGCCTTTTTATTTATAAGTATAGTAGGTAATTAGTTTATAGGGACTACTTAATAAATACTTTAGGGTATTAAATATTTCCTTCTAATACTTATTAAACTTATTTTTATTAAGGTAATTTATAGTAGGGTTCTCTATATTCTTCTAGTTTATATTATAATTATTAATATAAAGTAGTCTCCTAGTGGGTCCCTAGTTCCTTAGTATAATTCTTATATTTTAAATATTAATAATAAATTTAATATTCCTAGCTTTATTATTTAATTTAATTTTAGTTCTTAGTAGATTACTAGTTATAATAAATTATTAAATTTTAAGTAGGAATTATTTAATAATACTAGCTACTTATATTTCCTCTAGTTACTAGTAGGGATACTCTATCTTAATTCTCTTATAAAAATTAATAAAGTTTTAATAGGTTTAATTAGGTTTTTAGTATACTTATTCTAATTAATCTTAAGTACTAAATATATATAAGTCTTTATTAATTATACTACTAATTAATTATTCCCTTATTTATTCCTAAGTAATACTTTTAATTTTATTATTATATTTAATTATTATATAAGAGGTTTATTACTTTACTATAAGCCCTTTAAAGTACTAAGTAGTAAATAGAATTCTTTTTAAATTACTCTTAATATTATTTATCTTAAACTAAGTATTTAAAGTAAATATAAATTAGTTATAATTAGTTTAATTACTCTCTTTATACTTTAGTATAGGGAAATATTTTCCCTATATTTTAATTTAGAATCTCTTAATAAAAGTATTCTAGTAAATAAGTAATAATTAAATAATTAATAGAGTACTAGTAGAATTAATTATTCTTCTTACCCTTATAATTTCTAGTTATTCTTATTTTTACTTAAAGTATATTTTATTTTCTTCTTTTATAATTAATTAATTAAGGTTTACTTTTATTAATTAATTAATTAATAATTCCCTAATATTCTTATTTTAGGTCTATATTTTATTTTACCCTTTATTATTATAATTTTCTTATATATTAATTAATAATATTAATTAGTCTCTATTAACCTAGATTCTAAGTAATCTCTAGGAGAGTTATAATATAGTATTTATTTTATAATAATTACTTTAATAGTTTATACTCTTATTAAATAAGTAGAGAGAAGAATATATTAGAGGTATATAGTATAAAGTAAAGAAATTAGTATATTAGGTATAGGTAAAATAACTATTCTTCTCTAATCCCCCTACCCTAGTATTAAGGGGGGTTATTACTACCTATATAGAGACTACCTGCTAGGTCCCTGGAGGTCCCTGGAGGCCCCTATAGGTCTCCGAGGGTCTCCAGATATCCCCATAAGTCTCCGGCACGTGACACCATTCAACTTGGCGACGACCATCCTGAAGCGGAGCTCGTCATGGGCAACGACCTCAGTCTTATTCCGTTGTTACAAGTTGCTGCGATAGCTGGCTTACGTGTCTGCCTTCGAAGGTGCAGCCTCGTGAACATCCTCTACCTGATTCGAGGGCGCATACGCGTCGACGTGAGCCTCGGAGAACTTTCTAGCCGGTACTTGACGAGCAAAGAGAATATCCAGCTCCTCATACGTACGGCCCTTCGCCTCAGGCAAGCGGAAGAACGCCCACACAAAGATGAAACAAGCAGTAGCAGCCCAGAAAAAGCCGGCTTTGCCTCTCAAGTTCCATTCAGTTGGGTTCCTTAGAAAGCGTCAGAATCATCGATTGCATCCCGTACTAATTATGCCTCGGCCCGACTACAGTGAATTGCTTACATCATGTAAGTTTGTAGGACTTGAGAAACAATATTGACAAGTTGATAAGCGTTTCGCGAGAGCACCACCGTGAGGGGACGAAGACGGACTGAGGAAGTCTCGCTGATGACGCTGTACTATCAATACGTTAGTTTTCTCATGGCAAGTACGTATAATTCATGAGACATTTGGCAGCTTACGGTAATTGGACCAATTGTTAAGGACTGTAAGTTGGTCAACATGCCAGACTCTCGTCAGCCAAGATGCTGGTATCTCGCAAACTTACATAAATGAACAGCCAGAAGACACAAAGACCGCCAGATGGCCATAATCCCCTGTTTCCAGCAGATACGTCCAGTATACCAATGATGAATAGAATAATGGTCAATGCGCCCATACCCGTAACGTAGATCTGGCGACGACCCCAGCAGGAAATTAGCCACCATGACCTGTAGATACCCGTTAGTAGGCGTATCTTCGAACCGAGAATACGGCCTTCTCACAGCACGGTACCGATGAAAGCCATCCCCTTGGCTCCAAGACTCAGTTCGAAAGCATTGTCTGTGTTCATTTCGGCGGTGGTGAAAAAGTAGGTCGGAGTGTACGCCAAGCTGCTGCCGCACATGACCTGGCCCGCGAAAGCAACGCAGCAGATCTCCGTACGCCGGAGATCGACGCCTTTGAAGCAGTCCTTGTACGATACGCCTTGGCTGACACCGGCCTCAACCTTGGTGGTATGGACCATCATCGCCAATTGCGCGTTGATCTGGTCTCGTGTCTTGTCACCGCCGAGCCTTTCGATGGATCGGCGTGCTTCTTCGAGTCGGTCCTTCCGAACGAGATACCAGGGGCTTTCGGGTGCGAGGTAGGAGATGACCATCAACGGGATAGGCCAAAGCTTTTGAGACGAGTCGTAAGCACATCTCACCTTGTAGACGAAGACGGGGTTTACAGATTTTTACATACCCATTGAATGGCAAAGGGAATCCTGTACGCCATCTCTCCTTCGATGTTTAGACACCCTCGAAGAACGCCCGCGGCGATCAGTTGGCCAGTCGCCCAGCAGAGGTTTACCTAAATAGAACCAAGAGTCAGAAGGCAAACCGACGTGTCCTAGAGAAATTGGAGTGACTAACATATGTCGTCATGTAACCACGAAGGTTCGTTGGGCATACTTCAGAAGCTGGGTAACGGTGAAGTCATTAGTATCCGCGAAGGAATCCAGAAAAATACTGGTGCATGAACGACTCACCGTAGGCAGGGCTGAGGGTAGCAAAAACGCCCCAAGAGAAGCCACAAAGAATTTGACCAACAAGCAGCATTGCGGCTGAATTAGCAAAAAAGACGACGAAGATGAAACAGTTGAGAAAGCCCATTGCAACTATCATAAAAAACCGGTACCCATACTTCGAAGCAAAAAAGCCATTCAGTAGGCCCCCTGAGCTGGAATTAGTTCCATTTAGGATTACTTCAAGGGCCTCCTCTACCTACCGAAGATGGCACCGGTCGTGGCAGCCATGGTCAGGCCGGTTTGCCAAGGGCCAGACACTTGGTATCCGATTTCTTCACCATACCAACTCCCGTATTTCTTTTTGAATTCAGGATAGGCGAAAAAGTTGCTGATCAGAATGACATCGTATCTTGACCCTACAGTCAGCGGAATCCCTCCACATATACGACGTGGGTATGAATCTGAGCCTTACCCTTCCATGACAATGGACATGGAAATCATGACAGACCAGAAGACCGCTTTTCGGTTTTGGCTGAGAGCTTGCATGGGAGTTTGAGCATGTTCGTCATCGGAAGCCCGCTTAGCCTCAAAGATGGCCGACTGGCCAAGCTTTTCTTCAACCTCATTCTCAGCCGCCTTGCGAAGGTACTGAACCTCACGATAGCCTTCAAAGTTCATCATCACTGAAAGACTTAGGTGGTTGATGGTATGTTGGAGCACTATACGAGATCTCCAATGTTACGGATGGTCAGGATGGTTCGGTCGTCTCTCGGGAATATATAAAACCTTGAGCTATCTGCCGTTGTGCTACACCAGCTCACCCATCGGTTGCCACTGCGTCAGCGCCATGCCCCTAGAGGAGTTCAGCGCAAAACCACTGCATTCCGGCTTAATCTCACCCTAGGATATTCAAGAAGGACTCAACCCTTTGTACTCCACGAGAGACTACTTCGCAGTAGCATGGCCTGTGAACACAAATAGAGCAAAATCCGGGGTATGGAGCAGCTCAGCTTATTGCATGTATCGTTGGCTGGCGACCTTCAGCATCAGGCCAGCTCCCAGTTTCGGCCATGGGCCCTTGGGATTGCAAGAGCCGAAGAGACTGCATGGGCCAATGAGGCGAGGTTGCTTGCTCGATAGCTGTGGGCTTCTCCGATGTGTAAGGATGGGCATGTGCCCAATATGCATGCCAAGGATCACTCCAGTTCTTGGAATGCTGCGGGGAAGCGGCATTGAGGGCCTGAGATTGGCCGGAGGAAGTGCGGAGTTTTATGCATGCGGAGGTTCTTGGAGAACTCGGGGAAAATTCAGACGCTTGCCAAGGATATGATAATGTCGTTCGCGGATAATGAAATATGCCAAGATTTCGAGTTCGGAAAAGGTCCGTCGCCTGCTCATTGAGCAATAAGGATTGGCACTTCAGCACGTATTCGTACCAGGGTTTTGCTTTATAAGCTCGGGAGGGACCACAGTAGCATCATTACCTCGGCGGTTACCGGAACATGGTCTTTAGTGTACCAAACATGTACCGGATAAGAACCCAAAAACCAGCTGCTCTACAGAAGGTAACCGTGTTTCAGGGGAAGAAGTTTCATTCTCCACTAAACCTCACCATCATACCTAATAAATCTCTGGGAACGACTGGTTAGAGGAGAAGAAAGCACTGAGTTATAAAAGCTCGAGTATTAAGTAAATATACGACTTCAAGGGACGACTTCCAGGAAGGCTGAAACTAATGAACTTCGTTGGCTGTGTACTGAAAAAAGAAAAGTTCCGGATCAAACGGGCCCCATGCAGCCTGCTTTTAGTACAAATGCAAACTTGAACTCGCACAACAAAGATATCACGTGGCCGTTGCAAATAGCGATGGCTCTTAGCCTCGGACAATTTGTATTGGAACCTTGACGAAGTCCTGAAATACTTTCTTAGACATTGCTCTCAGATTTCGCCCTCTGCTGCAGATAATCTACGGGAAGACCACTCTCAAATCTTTCCAATAAATCCTGGTGCCCACGAAAGAGCGCTGTTGCTGTGGCGTGGATTTCGGCCAGGTTCCTGTTGGCTTCCTCTTGCGTCGTCGGCTTGGCTTGATTGAAGTCACTGAGCGCTTGGATGAATGCCGGGTAAACCTCCGGCTGCGTTGATTCAAATCGCTTCTGCAACTCCTGTTAGAGGCCCGGAGGGCGATCGCGGCCGGCAAACAGATACTAACTTTCACGTCGTCCAAGAACGCAAGACTTTCTTGGAATTTGGGCTGCTCCAGTCGGTCAAGGTCAACAGCGTGGTCTGTAGTTATGATTGACGGGGGTTCCGAGGGCATCGTGGAGTCTATGTGGACCAGGTTTTTCTCTAGCGTCAAACCAGTCCTGGAGATATAAGATCAACGTAGAAATTGCAATCAGAAAGATTTGGCGTCCGCACCGGGTATGAGCAAAATGAGGAAAACTAAAGAAAGATGGGGACGAGAATCAAAATCGACCTTCACACATCTGGCTTTAAAGGCCCAACCCCGCTTGTCGTTCAGCATATCCGCCCCGCGGCAAACGGACAGAGGAAATCGGCAATGAGGGCAAATCAACGGTTATGGATTAAAAGCCACCTCCTGGTTGGTTCGCTACTTGGAAGGATTCACTTACATGAACTGATGTCATAAGGACGATATCCGCAAATAATAAGCACTTATGACGCATGTTGGCGGCACAGCAACAGATGAGCTCAAGTTTCGGATTGGGATCACTACCAACATGCATCATGGAATTTTCATCCATCTAAAAAATGCTAAAATTGGCGAATTTAGGATAAAAATGAACATGAATATGGAGAATTCTTTTTTGGCGTTGGCCAGCAGTCGATGGGATATCAAAGTCTCTTCAAATGAGAAGAAACGACTCTTCGTCATCGTATTACTCTGATATTCGCATCAGCCGAGTCTGGTATCAACCCTCTGAACAATTTGGCTAGCACGACTCCCTGGACGGACCAGACCCTGGTAAGCCACGGGCATGATTACATCCACGCGAGCCCGACCCAGCTTTCAGTGTCTGGTTCTGAACGCCCTGTTTGGTACGTCAAGGGGCAGCGACAATATCTAATACTGAGACCAACGAACTTGTTGTGCAGCAGGGGTGAAGGGCGCCGTATCAAGAAGCTCAGTACTTTTTACCAGAGAATGGTCTTCGAAGGCTTGATTTATAGTCTCCATACGGGGATATGGTTTCCGCAGGCTTACTTCCAATGTCGAGAGCTAGCCTGACAACCATGTTTTTGGCCACGGAGTAAATTTACCGCATCAATTGCACCTGATCAGCGCTTTACTACAAGTCATCTTGAATTGATTTACAACGCGTCTGCCCAGATGGGGCAGTCTGAAATGCCGTAGGGCGCCGCAAAGACTATTGGTGACAGATTCCTCTTAGTCAGAACGGCGAATAGGTTAGCGCTGTGAGGCATCACACCGAACATACAGAGTGCTTTACATGATAGTGTGTCATCAAGGCTTACCCCTAGAAACATCATATGGATAGATAGGATTGGGATCACTGTATGCCTGGAACGGCGAGAATCTTCACCCGACGGCTTGGTAATCTTCTCCCATAAATTGAACTTACTGCTTCTGAAGTGCCTGGCATCAAGCTGGGCTTGTGCCTCAAACATAAAGACCAGCTGGGTAGGAGAAATTTGCTGAGGAATTCTCCAAGCAAACCATATTGCCGTTGGTTCGCCTAAGTCGTGGAAATCAGTTACGAAGGATCATGGGAGACAAACCTATACTGTGTCTGAAAAAAGGCGCACCCCTCAAGTGGCGTCGACTTGCTTAAATCCTTCAGCTGACGTAGGAGAAGAGGAGAGTATGACAGCGGCTGTCACAGCGTCATCAGAGGTCCAGGTCGCAGCTAGGCTCCCACGGCTCCCACGAGCTCCATCTCGTCGTCTTTTGCGTGCTACCTTTAGAGCAGGGAGAGATGTGTCAAAGTCGTACTTTAGAGCGAGTTTCTTGACAGCAGTAAAGAAACGACTGCTCGTATAATTCCGAAAGGTCTGACACACTATCGCAGGTGAGATCCGCCGGCGCCAGGCCCGAGCAACTGAATCGACCAGTTGCCGTAGCTTTTCCCCCTTTTCCGTGACGGAGAGAATGAGTCGAATTGATTTTGGAAAATGGTCAATAATACCTGTTCGGGTGTGTGAGGTGCAGTAGGTCCTGAAGATTTTGCGCAATCTTCCGGCGAGTACTTTTAGATCGGCTACTTGAGCCAGCTCATCCAGCTTTTAGATATCGGCTTCCAATTGGATTTCGGGGTCCGGGCAGTCAAACACGTCGGCTTGGTCGCTTTGCTTGTCTTGGGCGTCTGAAGTGTCCGGGAAGCCCGCGGGTTAGCAGGTGAGCAACACCTACGTCGACTTGAGGCTGTGTTGACAGAAGGTGTGGTGTTCGGGACCTGACGTGAAAGGTGAAAGGTGGCAGGGCAAGGTGCACGGTACTTCAGGCACCTCATTATTTGAACATAGCAGCCGGCTTGGCTGCTGAGACAGGAGATGTGCGAAGGCCAGTCCCATGTTCAGGTTATATATTGTTGGATGGTAAGGACGATGGGAAGCTAGGAGAGGGAGATGGTGGGTCAGGTGCCAATGCCATTGTGATGTAGGCACAGAGAAGGCGCGGACTGTGAATGGTTGATCGCAAGTGATGTAGGAAAGAAGAAAAGGTGAAAAGAAAAGACGCAACCGACTTACTCCGCGAGGAAGGATGAAGGCGCACCAACTCCGAGCGAGTTTGTGAAGATGTGGAGGGGACGATTCATTTCAATGAGATCATCGGCGGGGATGAAGAGTCTGTCGGTGCGCAAGACCTGGATTCGTTCAGCTGATAAGGTCGGCTTCAACGCACCGCATACATTGTCAGATTGTCCTGGGGCGACATAAATGTACCTTACGTGCCACCAGAAGGTCGAGGCTTACTTCGTTCTTGAAGTCGACTCGCTTTTGGAATCTGTGAGGCGAGGCCGCTGCTATGGTTGTTGCATCAGACTCATCGTGTTCGATCACTGTTATCCGGAGGTGGAAGGAGAAGATGCCTCGGACTATGAATGAATATGTACGAGATGAGATTGTGGCTAAGTGTCTGTAATATGGCAGTGATGTGTTCAAGACATCATTCGTCGTATTGTGTCCATTCTGACCGTATATCTTTTGTATCTCACTAAATAAGCCTTGCTGTTCCATCGCAAAAGATACCTAAAGATGAGCCTTGTTAGTGGTAAATGCTTACTTGAAACAACTCTCAAGTGTTGTAATGGCGTCAGCCGGGAACCCATGCCAGAAAGATAACCTTTTTCACACTAGGCTCTTCGATATCAGCTTCGTGTTTGGCACGAAGTCTTGACAATGCCTCTGAGTCTTGAGCCCATTTCGTTGTAGTTTCCAACTCATCCTTAATGCTTTCATTGACATACTTCATTTTCATATCCTCTCCGATCCATGCCACTTTCATTCGCCTAGGGGAACTTTGTGTTGCTTCTTGTCCATACTTTCTTTGCTTCTCTTGATGTCAGTCTCACTAACAAATAGGTCGAAATTCTCTGAGCTTCTGTGTTGGCTATACACCGCGCGTGTCATTATAGAAGTAAGGTGCAGTGCCTTCCTGGCCACACATCCACAAACAATGTACCAAGGTGTGAAGCTGCCTGTCCCCCCTGTAAGTCACCCGGCCCATTTGCCTGTATGTCCAGAAAATAAGCACGGTGCTCTTACCAGAGTTATAAGCAATACAACTCCAAGTTAGAATTTGAGACGTAGTGAGATTAGACTTTACGCTAAGGTAGAGTGAGATGAGATAAGATAAACTTAGATTCAAAGAGATAAGTTAGGATAAGATCGGATGAGATTAGATACGATAAGATGAGATGAGATGGAATGACATGAAATGTATAATCTGTAACCCAGGGCCCCCAAGTTATTATTCCGCTGGGAATTCCTTTCAACAAGGTATCATTACGTACAACCTACTCTTGGAGCACCTCCTCATCTGCCCAGTGCCTGGGTGCAGCGAGAGCTCGTTTCAGGGCGAAGGGATACTGGAATGCCATCTCAGGTGTGCCCATCCTGATTGTCATGAGGGCAGTTTTAACCCGATAGAGTCGGTTCCAACGCCCATGGCTACCGCGATCAATCCATCGGAAATTACTTCATCATCGGCCTTCCCATCCAGAGACACCATGGAGAGAGCCATTAAAGGGATTCTCTTCGTTGCAGTCTCAAAGAAGAAATACCGGGAACAACTGCGGGTAGTCATTGAGAAGAAGTATAGGCGGTAAAATGGTCAGTACTCAAGAGCGCAGTGCAAACTCCCGGCCTCTCTCTTACGGTCGTAGCCTGTAGGCCAGACTCCCCGTCCGGCCGAGAGTCCCAGCGATCACTCCAAAGCAAGATGCTCTCTTCTCATTGAATCTGCAAGCTTCCCTGTAACGAGGGGACACGGTGTCCTCCCCTTCCTGCTCGATTTCATCCCGAAATGGGGCGACCCGGAACTCGTCATCAGCGTCAGCCGCGGCAGAGCTGCAGCCTGCAGGCTCGGGTCAAGTCTGTATCATGACCAAGAGCAAGCCATCACGAGCCAGGCGTCTGATCATCGCAGCACACAGCCGTGACTTGCTGCCAGAAAGTCACCGTCCTGCAATGTCGTTCTCCTTCTCAACTGGCTCTGTGGACCGTTCGGTCTGGGCTCGTGGCCTCGGCCAGGACATGCCCAACGAATTCTGCGAGGCCAGGAATCCATACTACTTCGAGAATCTATGTATGGGAGACAGCATCGGCCTCGCAGGTACGGACGACTTCGGAGAGACGACCTCAAACCTTGGGCCGTGCTTGGTGGTAGGCGGTGGGACCTATTAACTCGCCAATTTCCACCCGTTCGTTGAAGCATACCAGCACCTCGGCGAAGTCTCGGTACAGCATCCTTCGCCGAGCGACCGGTCCAGATGCATTGAAGAAAAACACACAATACATTGGATGAATCGGCAGATTTCGCGCTCGGAGGTCTTACTGCAGCCTCGGGCAACGATCTCAAAACAACAAGGACCTCCCATGGCCCCTACTGGGAAGACTTTGACAACGAACCCCCACTGGTTGTGATCGACTGGATCCTCATCGCAGCCAAGAGTCGTCAATCGAACATCTTCCGTCGCTTCCCGTTCGAGATAATGCCGTCGTGGAAAGGGTATGGCCATCAAAACGAACGTCTGCCGTGGTTCCTGGAGCGCCGGCCGTTATCGACGGGCCGTACATCAGGTCAGCAACGCGGACAGGATCCCACTTATGTCAGTACTACCGAGAAAGGCACAGGGAAAGCAACTCGGGAGTGGTTCATCGAGGAGCCGTTTGGATTTGACGACGAAGACGCCTGGATCCGGGGCGGAATTGGGGTGGAAGGAGACGGCGGCGCCGCTATCGTTGATGCAGAGACGAATGCGATCATCGGTTAACCCTGGGGGCGAAACAATTACTTCGGCCCGGGCCCACGACTGACATATTTCACGCCTGTTAGTGACTTGTTCAACGATATCCAGGAGAGATGTGATCAACGAGGACGGCCGCAGCTGCCGCAATACCGAGACGAGTCGTATTGCTATCCCGTCTACCCCGGCTGCCGACAGTGCTATGATCTACGAACATGTCTGGAGAGCAGAGGTAGTTAACGCGAACCGCTCCGCTCCATGATCGCACGCAACGAAAGCGACCATGGAGACCTGACCTCGTTGGCGGGGACATCGGGGCTTGGAGCCCCGAAAGACCACCCATTCTGGTCTCATCATACCGGCGTTGGAGAAGTCGGCTCATCTTCCAACAGCATAACGTCCCCAACGGCAGTGCATAACTTCGGCTTCACGCCTCAGCCCGGGACACCGGGCATTGCCGAGGTCAAGAGCCCACATGCTCTGACTCTGAGTGCGGAGGACTTGTGTGATGGTGACGGCATCACGTCGACAACCAGAAAGAAACAGGCCGCGGCACCGATGATGCGGAGTACAAGTCAGGGTGCCAAGAGGCAACGATTACATTAGCTGGACTTCTCGTTGCACCGGGGCATCTCAGCCAGGCAGTCCTCCTCTCGCCATCTTTCTGGCCCTCTGATCTCGGCGGTTGTGGTTTGCTCTGGAGCCCTTGTTAGCCTCCTTTCTTCTCCGGGCCGCTTCTGTGTCCTTCTCTCCGGTCGGGCCCGCCACATTCCCACCCCTTCCACCTCTGCCACGCCCACGACCTTCTCGGCCACGCCCTCCTCTACCCCCTCTCGAGGACGAACTACCGCCATCCGGCTCGGACTCCTCAGCACCAGAGCCAGCAGGACTAGCTCTCCATGCTGTCGAAAGAAGCTCGTTTTGAGCACCGGTAAATGCTGCAGCGCCACTGTACTTTGCCTCGAGCCTCCTCTTCTGTGCTGGATTCCTAACGAGCATGACTGCCCATCCCTCAATCGCCTCATCCGTCATTCCCGTTTCCTCCCTGAGCTTTCCTCTCGCTTGGCCTCTCCTCGTCGTCGCCTGTCGGCCGAATATGCTCGGATCAGATTGGAAGGCCTTGAACAATGTCTCCTCACTGGCATCCTGCTGTCCATCTGCCTCCTCGTTGGCTGCGTTATCGACCGTTCCGCCGACATCGTCTGCATCGTAGGTATCGTCGCGCTCGTCGTCGTCCGAATCAAAGGCCGCCAGTGCAGACAAAATAGCTGCTTTGTTAGGCGCCGTAGATTTGTCCTTCAAAACATCATCTGCCGTCTTCTCGGGTGACTTCTTTCCGAAATGGAGTTTCGAAAAGTCTAGCTCTAGTCTGTCTAGTTCATCATCGTCAAATACGTTACGGCGTTCTGGCAATTGTGGTGGCGTGGGTCTGGGTGCAATGTCATGGCTGAATCGTCTTTCCATCTTGGGTGATCTGGTGTACCGTTAGCAGAAATAATGTTGCGGATAGACTAAGCACATACAGTTGTTCGCTGCGATTCAGCCCCGCCAGATGCGGTGGCAGCGAATCCTCAAGCAAGTGTGCCGTAATGACTTCTGTGCTGTCACCATACTCATCAAATAACTTCGAAATGAACCCAGACCCCAACTCAGGGAACAGGTCTTGAATGAGGGCGATCTGGCTTTGTCGATGCATATGCAGCTCAGCCTGCACCTCGCCAACATCCATAACGCCCTTGCCCTTGTCGGTCTTTCTCTTGACGAGCCTCTTCGGCTTCATAAAGCCGCCTCCGGGCTTCTTGAATCCTTCAAGTGCCGTAATCCTGGTCTTCAAAGCCGTAGACGCCGCGCCCTTTTCCTCTGCCCGCCTGAGAAGCTGTTTAAGTACGGGTGTGACGGTGACCAATTCTGCAACGAGGGAGTCGTTGACATTCAACGGCCCGGCCTTGTGCGTTTCAGCGGCGGACTTCAGGGAGAAGAGTACGTCGGCGAGCATCCCGAATCGAGGCGCATCGCCTTTCGTCAATCCGATCAGGCATACATACGTCGTCGCGATGAGGACTTTGCGTAATGGCGGATTGGTGATTTTGAACCCCGATACGAGACCGTCCAGAAAGTCAGAGCCTGCGAGAAAGAAAGCCGCTGCGTCCGGGGATGCGTGTAGCAAGTGGTTCAGCTTGGCCAGCCTGCTTTCAAGTGATTTGAGGTCCGCCTTCAAGCCTGCCTCCAATGACTTTGTGAGAGACTTTTTCAGCCCTGCAAGGGATGTCTCGAGAGCAGCCGATTGCTCTTTCCAGGCCTTTGATAATGTCGCCGGAGCATTCTTGCGGAAGAGTTTGCAAAATCCGCAGAGGAACGTCGGTGTCGTGAGAGGTACCGGTGGCGCCGCTGAAGGTGTGGTTAGGAGGCGAGATGAGAGGGTGAATATCGTCGACAAGAGCGCCCTCGCCTGGTAAGATGAGCCAATTGTTTCCGATGGTCCAACTTCCGCTACTTCATTGACGAAAGTCGATAGAAAATTCGGCAATGAATCGTCCTTTGCTACCGCTTTTGACAGTTGAGAGTCGGACCGAGAGAGATAGGCTTGTGAGAGCGTCGTCCAGGCTTCGACGAGAGCGTCCCAGTCTTGCGGGGTGAGACGTGCTCGCAACGCAGCCGAGGGGAACGGAGCAAAGGGAGGTATTGTCGCCATTCTGTGGGAGGATGTCAGGTAATCCTAGTGCAGGGGATTACCGAACAGAGAAGAAGAAGCGCTCTACACTGCGAAAGAGCTGTCAGAGGTTGGTTTTATTTCGCATCCGGCTCCCATTTCAAGACGTTGTTCGCCGGATGATTCATTGGCGCAGCGAACTGGGAGACAAACCCACCCTGGGCTTTCCAGGTTGGCGGAGCCTTGAAGCTGATGCTCAGTACGTACCTTATCGCCAGCTTGCGCTAGACCGTTCCTAGGTTAGCGCTGATCTCGGTAAAGCCCTACTTGTCAACCCCACGAAAAAGTTCGCGATCGCGGAATTCTGTTCCTGCGAGAAACTCCAAGCTATTCGGTAGTCAGCCTTCATCACTTTGCCGCAACCCAGCCGTTCGAGTCGTGAAGGAAGAGAACTCTCCCTCGATATTCCAATCACCCCAAGACCAATTGGAACCCACCAACCAATCACCTACCACCGCAAAGATGTCTTACAACAAGGAGAAGGACTTCGGCGAGGCGCCCAAGACTCACAAGATCCGCATCACCCTCTCTTCCCGCAAGGTCCAGTCCCTTGAGAAGGTTTCTGCCGAGCTCATCGAGCGCGCCAAGTCCAAGGACCTCCGCGTCTCCGGCCCCGTCCGCCTGCCCACCAAGACCCTCAAGATCACCACCCGCAAGACCCCTTGCGGTGAGGGCTCCAAGACCTGGGACTGCTACGAGATGCGCATTCACAAGCGTCTCATCGAGTAAGTCATCTCTCCCTTCGACGTCTCTTGTGGAAGCGCGGTGAGCTAACCGCTTGTCTAGCCTCAACGCCCCTACCGAGATCGTCAAGCAGATCATCATCAACATTGAGGCTGGTGTCGAGGTCGAGGTCACCATCGCTGCCTAAGCGAATGCGATCGAACCTCGACGGACCGTTGTAGTAAGGATTGCGGTATGGGCTTTGGCTTGGGAAAGCTGCGTCGCGGACGGGATTGAGGCCGAAAGGTTTCTGCGCCCGGCGGCTGCGGCGGGACGAGTTAGGAGGTCTAGATACCACCCGAATCAACTGATGACCCCTATATAAACCCGCAGTCAAATTCTGTGACACCCAGATTTCGTTGCCCTTGACGTGAAACATCGACTGGGAGCACGTGCAGCATGAAAAAAATGGCCGGCAAAGGTACTCTGTTCCGCGTTGGCCCTCGCTAAGTATTGGCCGTTGACTGCACCGTTGTAGAAGATACCCAATAACTGAAACTCCACCCTGCCCCAACTTTCAAGTGTGTTCTGTTGATACAACGCCATGCAATGCCGATTCCGTTATACAGTGGAAGACCACAAACAAGGTCCTCCTCCAAGTTCTCCGCTCTGAATTACTCACAAGTCCCACAGACAAAACTCTCTCTTGGGCGGAAGCTCAGGCATCAGACCCCCTTCAAATCTACCCGTCTGTATGAAGGCCTGCCACTGCAACTTCGACTTGTCATCGTACGACTCGTCCGGGAGCTCGGTATCCTTGTAGTAATTCGGAGGTCCATCAGGAAACCAGATTCTTGTCCACGACCCATCGAAGCCCCGGATGCCGGGCAGGTTGTTTTGGTACGTGACTGGCTTGCCCTTCCAATTTGACAGCCGTCCATCCATACCCTTCGAGCTGTAGCTGGATACAGGAGGATGCTGCCTCGAGCTGCCTGGTGGGTATGGCCCGCCTCCGGACGCCGCAGCTCCCTGTGTAGCTGGCGCAGCGGTTTGGCCACCGAAGGGGTTTGCTGATGCTGCTCCTCCACCTAACCCAGTATTTTGACCAAAGGCAGGCTTGTTCTGTTGAAAAGGGTTCGCAGCAGCTTGAGACTGTGCAGGTTGGCCGAAGGCACTCGTAGGCTGGGTGTTCATCGATTCGCCGCCGCTTTGCGCATCTGGCTTCGCGCCAAACGAGCTGCTTGACAGCTCGGGTTGAGGTGGCTGTCCAAAGGGACTGGAAGCAGCAGGCTTAGGTTGCGCGAAAGGACTGGCAGACGCACCCGGTTGCGATGCTTGACCGAACGCACTCTGGGAGGGCTGTGAAGGAGCGCCAAACGTGCTCGAGGTCGCATTGGATGCCTGGCCGAAAGGGCTAACAGTATTGCCTCCTCCAGCACTAGCAAAAGGACTTGGTCCACCCGAGGCGGTGCCGCCGCCGCCAAAGGGATTGGGCTTCTGACCCAGCGCACTCGCCTGGCCGAAAGCGCTGCCCGTTGCACCAGATTGTGATGGCTGGCCGAAAGCGCTGCCAATAACACCAGGTTGCGAGGGCTGACCAAAGGCGCTTCCTGTTGAGCCAGGTTGCGATGGCTGGCCGAAAGCACTACCCGTAGCACCAGGTTGCGAGGGCTGCCCAAATGTACTACCCGTACTAGGCTGTGCTGGCTGTCCAAAAGCAGGTGCACCAAAGGGATTCGATTTCTGACCAAGTGTCGATGCTTGACCGAATGCTGACGTTCCTCCTCCCAGCGCACTAGGTTGCCCGAACGCAGACGTCGGTTGAGATGGCTGGCCAAACGCCGGTGTTTGGCTTGGAGCTGCTCTGCCGAACGCTGATGTAGGATGCGAAGGTTGGCCGAATGCCGGTGTTGACGACGGCTGACCAAACGCAGGTGTGCCAAATGGATTTGGCTTCTGGCCCAGAGCAGATGCCTGGCCGAAGGCGCTCCCTGTCGACGAAGATCCGGTTCCAAATGCTGATGACTGCTGAGCACCAGCAGAAAACGGATTCGCCGTGGCTGCGGAAGACCCGCCGGACGAGAAGGGGTTCTGTTGACCGAGGGAGGATGTAGCTCGCTTTCCAACAGCGAACTCTCCCGTCGTGCCTCCCGGAAGTGTGCCTTGTTTGCAGACATCGATTCGGTTCGGGTGTTTTGACTCTGCAGAGATGATGAATTGGATCGCGCCGTCCAAATTTCCTACAGCGGTTGTCATCTGTTGTTGTGCTTGCTGGTATAGCTCTTGAGCTTGATTGAGCTAGGAACGTCAGCCGGCCGCCGTTAGAATTAGAAGCCGTCGTATGATTCGTACCGCTTGCTGAGGATTCCCGGATGCTGTTGCCATAACATGATGGAGCCGCATCTCCTCAAAGCTCTGTTCACGCATCGATCCTCCGAACAACTGTTCCGGAGCGTCTCTTCCGGGACCGTAAGCAGACAGGATCCATTGTGGAGCCTCGGAGGTCAAGTCCTTCTCGATTGTCTCCTTCGAGAGCATGTACGGTAGTGCTATGGCTATGTAAGCGCACGATTAGGTCGAGGTCGGGTCTTCAGGGTTCACGAACAATCGTTGCCGCCGCGGTTGAAACCCCCTCCGGAGGTGGAGCCGAAAGCTGCAAATCGGTTGCTCGATTGACCACCTCTGGGATGCTCGAATCTGCAGTTATCTGTTTTTTTGCCAAATCTCAGTCTTCCGCATGGAACAGCATTGCGACCAGCTCTGGGGCCGACAGGTCAACGGAAGCGCAGTGGCGCGACGTACTTCCATACCTGCAGGTCCCCTGCTCGTAGAACTTGCAGACCACCATCTTGGAAATTGGGGTCGAATTATGGCGCTATCGATCGCAGCTGAAAGTCGCGTGTATCATTTCGCAAGATCGGGATTCTGGCGGCTCGAGAATCGATGGGCAACGATGACGGGAGTATCGAATGTCAGGAGGACACGCAGCTTGGGCGTCGAAAGTTTTAATTTCAGCCTTCCGCAGCCTTGCTTGCGCACTTTGTTAGCGCGTGTCCACTAACCAATTAGACGGTTTCGGGCGTGATCGGCAACTCCAGTACGGTCTACGGTACGGCGCCTTGGGTACATTGCCTCGGCCTTGTTTCGAGACCCACTCTTCGTGAACTTAGTACTTAGTAACCTTTATGTCCGAAAAAAACGGGGTCTTTTCCACGCCGAATGAGAAATGAAAACTTAACAGTAGTTACTGACTACTGTGACGATTTTAAGTAAAACCTTGAACTGGAAGACTCAGAGTGAGCCATGGGACACCTATTCGTGAACCTCGATAGGTAACTCGAGGTTATAAAAATGAGTCTTCGAAGTGCTCAAGTGCAGCAGCGAAACTGCAGACATCTCCAATCAATCTTAAACCAAGCCGCCAAGATGCCTCAGCAAAGCCCTTGGCGGAAGTAACTTATATTTGCCCCATTTCTGTGGTACGTGTTGGCCCCTCACTACCTGGCAGCTCACATGTGTCCTCCTGAATTGTTGAATATTTGTAAAAGTGTGAAAGACACTAACGATTTCTGAGTCAGAGAGCTCAAATAGGCAAATCCTGGGGCAGTGGGGATGTAGCTCTGTTACAAACAAACAAGGACTGTACCGCTGTATTGTAAGCCCAGGGTCCATGTGGGGTTCTGAACGGACATACCTACCTTACCTTACTCTAGGTACACCGATGCAGAGCGGAGCATGGAGACCTGCCTTATGATCCTCGAGTCGGCCTTCCGTCCTCCATCTGCCCGTAATTTGAAGCTTCCCTTTCTTGATTTCCAGCCCATGATGGCCAAGTCCATTTGGGAACCACAATAGCAACAATTTCCCGGGTATCGGTCACGTCGTAAAACCAGCGGACCATACCGAAGGAATCTCCCTCGGGCCTGGTGGATTGTATTGTTGGGTGTCGCTAGAGAAGACGACTCCGTTGCGAGGGGCGGGGGAGCCGCGGTGGCCATTAGGTCCGTAACGCCCACTGGAGCTGTGATGCCTATGACTGGTGCTTGCTGGTTCCGGCTTCTCCGGGCTTCCCCCCTGGGTCCCTAGTCACGCGCTGGAGTTGAAGTTCTGAGTTATACGTCGCAGTAGAGGACGTGCCTGTGTGTCTGTGCTACTTACTACCCGACGATTTTGACAGGATTAGGGGATGGATAGACATAGCTGAGTGCCGGGTGAACCGGTGAGTACGTAGATCCGGACATAGTAGCAAGCACCGACAGAGCCGAAGAATACACAGTCATGAAAGGAGAAATCTTAGGCGGTAAGAAAGGGTCGAGGAAACATACAATAGGATGATAAGTTTTCGAAAGAGAGCATGAATATCCAAGATAGACAGCGTAGCGAGAGGCATGGGGCACGGCGGGATTTGATTGAACAAAAGAACGAGGTGGGGCATTATGTTCTCACTTTTGATTTTTAAGTACCTAGGGCTAGAATTGTGTGTAGATCCCCCCTAGTATGAAACTAATCGAGACTACATAGAAAGACAATAATGAAGGCAGCACAATCCGGTGCTAGGACACCTTCCATAGTTTTTCAGCCATCGACAGTCCAGGCACCTGTTAAGTAATCAACAGTCATACGAAGCTTAACTATCACATAACGCGTCAGCGCCATCGCACGATTTACGGCACTGCAGAAGCCACGCAGATCCGTCAATCCCAGCGAAATATTGGCCATTAGAGAGTCTTGTTTTGCATCTCTAAAATGAACCATAGGGTCAGTCTTACGTGTAATGGACAAGAGCACAGGAGTGACATACATTGTTTTGCCACGTTGCTCCTACGTTGTACTTGGTGAAAGGCGGAGGAACGTTGACGAAGTTTATAGAGTTACCGTATGCGGCGCAGGCGTCCTGTTGACATACGGTATCCTTGGTGTCGCAATAGCATGAATCGTGAGGAAGTGCATTAGCCCTATTAATAATTAGTGGAGTTCAAAGCATGAGTAGGGGCTCCCAGGTGAAGTACACAAAAGGCAGCAACGTTGCTACAACGATCTTGCTAATATGCATGGTGTAGGTAATTAGTCAGATGATGGTGGTAAAGTGGCGTTTGGTATATTAGAAGACAAGGAGATAGAGAGAGAGAGAGAGAGATACTACATTATATATGTTGGTGAGAGAGAGGAGATGCCTTCGGATACAAAGTCACTTAATTTATTATAGTTCGGATGATCAGAGCCTGAAGCTATAGGTTACTATAATAAGCCTCTTGTTGATATAAGAGCAGACTGGAGCCTGTCCCTCCGGTCCTCGGGGCCGCTCGAGTTTCGCTCCAACGACGCAGCCCCATATTTGACACCTGCCAACCTTGGAAGGTAGGTCTGACAGCTCGATGGATACTAAAGGCCTAAGACCATTTACCCCACGCAACCGATAGCCGGGACGTCCACGGTGCTCGAGCGTGGAGGATACTTGGCCTTCAATACCGCATGTCCCAATACACTTGCATAACGGTCTTGGAGAAGGATGTCCAAATCATTGGCCTGATGATATGGGCGACGCCGTGCTGCGAATATAAGAAGATAGAGACGGTTGATCTTCTCATACCTGAAAAAGGTTGTTTACAAAGTGGGGGGATATGCGACCTACCTAGAGGGGACTAAACCCAAGGTCCCAAAGATTGTGAACCGGACATAAAATGTGTAACAGACTTATTAGTCGGTTGCAAAGCTGACCCTTGTCGAATGCAACATCAACATATCGCATCCCCATTCTCTGCAGTTTTATCACGCTGGAGAAGAGTGTTCAATTCCTCGGACGTGGCCTATCTGACATTACTGTTTATGACATGAACCAGGTAGAATCAACTTCCAGCTCAGAGTCCACAGCAGAAACACACATCAATCACAGTCGTAGGTAGGATCCACCATTAAGTGCGACGCGGCAAAACTTTGATGAGCAGTATAGTTCTGCAAAGTTTATTGTAGATTGCTCATGTTCTCGTGTAGCTTTATCCAATCAAGTCAAGATAAGTTTACAAATTATTGAACTACGCCAAGGTAGCAGCTACCATGGGCTTCAGTTGCTGTTGCACGTAGTCATTGTTTCTCCAGTCAGACCAGTTCGCATTCAACAGTCCCCAGGACTCATCGAAGTCCTGAGTACCCTGGCGGACGTAGTAACTCCCCACCACCACCCAGATGAACCAACTAGCCTTGAACTCGGGAAGAGACTCGGTCAGGCACGTGGCGTAAGTGTTCTGCCAGGTTCCGTCGTTCATGTTGAAGCCGAACTCAGTCAGCGCCACCGGGAAGACGTTGACGGTCGCGGGATCGCTCTCGTTCATGGCCTGGAAACCCTTGTTGTACAGGTTGTACTTCAGGGAGTCGCAGCTGCCGATGCCGCCTTCGTAGTTGTGGATCTCGAGCACGAGCTTGTCGGCGTAGCCCTCGAAGTCGGCCAGGTCGAATGTTTCGGTACCGGGCTCCAAAGCCGTGCCGCGGAAGACGGGGGCGACGGTCGTGTCGTAGTTCAGACCCGAGAGGTAGATGAGGACGTCGGGGTTGGCGCCGTTGATAGCATCGGTGCCCTGCTGGACGTACTTGTACCAGTCTTGCCAGTGGTAGGAGGCGGCGACGAGATCAGGGTTGTCGGTGGCTTCTCGGAGCTCGTTGCGAAGGGACATGGCGACGAAAGCAGTCCAGGATTTGCCCTGTCGACGTATCATCAGTAACACGAATAACAAAACGGATTCGAAATGACCTACGTGGTTGGCCATGTAGGTCAATCCGCGCACCCAGTTCGCAGCGTCGAACTCCCGATCTCCCCACCAGGTGTTGCCATCGTTACCGGAGCAGCACCACTTGCCCTTGGACATGTGGTTATCCAGAAGGATATAAATTTGCTGCTTGGCACACTCTTCGGCGATGGCATCGTAGACCTTGTTCCCCGTCAGCCTCACGCTCCAATCACGTCTATTGTTAGCGGGCTCTTACCTGGAGACGTGTGGTCTCTTCGGTGAAGGACGGGTTGTTTTCCAAGACCTGGGCCAGAACGGCAGTGCCATTCGCCTCGCCGAGGCCATTGACGAACGCCGTCTTCAAATCGACATCTCGGCCGTCATTGGCATAGATCTGGTCTACCAGCTCGATGGCGTACGTGAGGCGAATGGCGTTCATGCCCAGGCTCTTGACCTTGGAGACGACGCCCTCGACAGAAAGGTACTGCAAACCCTCGGGGACCATGACCTCGCCATGACCAGGCCAGTTGGTGCCGGCGAAGGTGACGTGATTGCCAGAGGCGTCGACCGCCCAACGGCCGTTAGTCGTAAAAGGGCCATTGGGCCAACTCTGTCTGGCGTTGTGAGGCAGAGCAGCGCAGAGGCCGGCGAGGCCAACGAGAGAGCTAAAGAACTTCATTGTGGATGCCTCGGATCAGAAACGACGCGCCCAGGAGATTCTCGCGGCTTACGGGACTTGTTGGTATCTTTCGACCACCGCGCCGAAGCTCTTATATCATTTCGCATCCAGTCCCGCCCCCATATCATCAAGCTCCGCCTGACGGACCGAGAGCGGGACCTACAGTTCTCCAAGCAACCAGCACTGACATCACGAGCATTGGCGTAGCTTCCACTCTCCGGTCGATGTTCCCTAAAATGATGGATGCCCCCATGGTAACCCGCATCGGGGCATCTGTCGGGTCAGATGTCTCTCAGGCCATGATTTGCCCAGCAGGCCTCGGGGTCAGCTTCCTCCCGAGAGAACGAGGAGGGCCGAGGAGCAGGAAGCAGCGGCCGTGACAAGCCCGGGTAGCATCCTAATCAGACGACCTGTACCCAGGAACAAATGGGTTGCGCCAAGGTTTGATCGACCACGTTCGTCCCGCTCCCGCATAGCTTGTCGAGTCTGCCGATGTAGAAAACCCAGCTTTCCCCACACTCAACTCGGTTCTTCCCCGCAGCGGCCAAAGCTCGCCAAATCGGTTTTGTTGCACGATCACGAGATGTGGCGGTGATGAAGTTGCGGTTCCGGTGGAGGTGGCGGCAGTGACCGGCTCCGCGATCCCCGCGACAGTGACGCGCAAATCAGAGAAGAAGCTAAAAATCTCAGAGGCCATGTATAGAAGCCTCGCTCGGGCAACAACGGGGGCGGTGCCTGACAGGAGAACTTTCTCTGCCGATCAACAGCCGAAAGTGGCAGTTGGAGAAGTCTGACGGAAGCTTCTGAATGGCGCGCAAGTTCGGACGAGCACCCCTACAATTCACGAGGTAGGATGACGAAACTGTGGCATGCACACGAGTCCGCGATCCCAGTCCACAAATCACATCCACGCATTTTAGCCTTCTTATTCCGCGTTCATCATCAAAAAGCACCGGGCAAGACATTAACCTCGCAATCGAATTCTTGACATTGACTAAGCTTTCGCCTCAGACTAAGCTCTTGCCCTAAATTCGACCAGAGGACCATCTTTCATACTCGTAAAGGTGTCATACAGCTGAAATTCCGAAACCCTCCTGCGGCCCTCCTCCAAATCGGCGCGTCCCTCGGCCGGATCAAAAACGCCGACCGCCTTGCGCATGTCATACAAAAACAACGTGCGAGCAACTGCGGTAGACATCTCAGCGTATGCGAGTCCCTTGCCGATGCACCCTCTGGCGCCGATCGAAAACGGACAGAACGCGCTCTGCGCCTTCGCCGTGTCCTCCTCCGTCGTTTGCCGACCCGAGATCGGATTCGTCTCTCCAACTAACCATCGCTCGGGGATGTAAGAATAGGCTGAGGGATAGTAGTTCTCGTTGTGGTGGATGGTGTAGTGTGGTGTTCCGACGACGGTGCCGGCCGGGATGTAAGCTCCGTCTATTGTCATGCCGCCGGCCAGGACTTCGCGGGGGAGCAGGCCGCCGACGGAAGGTGAAAGTCTCATTGCCTCGTCGATGCAGGCGCGCAGATAGTTGCAAGAGTTGAGAGTGGCTCCCTGACGAATTTCTTCGATGTCGGAAAACCTGCTTCGGACCTCTTGGGTCACCTTTGCGAGGGCAGGAGGGTTGCGGACGAGGTAGAAGAAGACGGCAGCCATCGCGGTCGACGTGGTGTCAGAGCCAGCGATGATTCTTCTTTTGCGTCAGTATTACGCTTCGTATCGACTGTTCCAGAGCTACTCACAGCAGGTTCGATTCTCCCCAGAGCTCGGGGGTGGAGAAACCTTGACCGGTCTCGGGATCACGCGCTTTGAGGAGATAGTAGAAGAAGTCTCTACGATCGGTGTCTTCACCCAGCTTGGTTCGTTCTGTTAACTGAGCCTTGCTGTACGCCATATACCTTGCGCGGCCGGCCGCAATGGTCGGGAAGAGGAATTTGTCGAGCTTGAGCTTATCCACGATAGGCATCGTGCCGCAAATGAGATGCCTCTTGGTTGCTGCTGCAACCAGATCAAGCGCGAATCGATTATCCGGAGCCTCGAGCATGTGGAACGCCTTGCCAAAAGACAAGTCTCCGAGAATATCCATGGCAAGGTAGTTACACCAGTCGGCCATGTTTTGGGGGTTGGACCATCCCTTGGTGTCGTCCGAGCCGCCGCGACCAATTTCGGTCGTGAAAGACCTCACGTTGCCCAAGATATATCTTTCCATTTCCTTCATCGCGCTATCGGAGAAGGCATGGGCTATCACGCGACGCTTGCGGGCGTGCATCTCCTTATCGCGGGTGTTGTGGGTATTCGCAGCAGGGTGGACGAAGGCATCGTAGAACTCGGCCTTGCGAACATTCGAACGGAAGCCGTAGATTTCTTTGAGCGAGGTGGCCGAATTGAAAGACAGAGAGTTGGGACCGAAGCGGACAATTTTGCCTGCAGTTTTGTTTGTCAGTCTACCCGTCCTCTGACTCGACTCCGCAAGGCATCCGGTTTGGTGGTGATCCAGCAAGGAAATGTAGAGTTAAGAAGTGAGTGCGTACCGTATTTATTGTGCAATTTATGAAAGTCGAGATGCCGGTCGCCCTTCCACGCGTGGTAAAGCTGGTAGCAGTCTGTTATCTTGCCAAGCAAGGGACCTGGATACTTGGCCAGAGGATGGAAGAAGATGCGATAGACAACGACTCCAGCAACCTGGCTTCCTGTTAGCTCACAAATCCGTCTTCTCTCCTTCGAATCGAATGATGATACTCACGTAAAGAAAACCGCCTACGGTAGCTATGCCGAGCCAAAGCCAGACATGACTTGTTTCCAGCGCCATGATCACTGATGTTATTCCTAAGCCGCCGAGAACTCTGTGGGAGCAAACAGAATGTGAGTTCACGAGGGAAAGCGAGCCATCAGGAAGGACAGCGGAGCAAGCTTTTAACAGAGCTGAGTTCCGTCTAGTCCGTCTGTGCCGAGGGCTTAGCATCCTCTCTGAAGTATGGAAGAGCTGGAACTCTTACGCAACCAGCACTAAAACCCCCCTTCGGCTTTCACCGGGTTTGAGAGCCGAAGGCTTGAAGAGCGGCCGCCATAGCTCCTTTATCTTATCTCTGCGCCAGCCCACTTGCCTGATTCGGGATACTTGGGGCACGTAAGCGGCTAACCACGGAGGAAAGAGGCGTCTGAGGCCGCGGGGGACCGCAGATAGCCTTGTTTACCCCAAGATCCATCCAAGATGAGATGGACACGTCCAATCACGGTGTGATTATTCACTCATCCCGGCACAGTTGGGGGAACTCAAGCCAGGATAATCTGGGGTTAACGCTGTTGCTAATACAATACTGGGAGAATTATTCAAAGCCGTGTATCGGCTTTCGGCTTTCGGTCCCGATAACACGGAGGCCCTTGGAATTCCGCTACGTGGCCGCACTTCGTGCTCGTCTGGCAACGGCCCGAGTTCGTGAAGCAGCGCGATGAGATAGACTGTTAAGGCTCACCATAATGCAATTGACAGATGTATGATTCACATTGGGAGATTCTACTTCAGATAGACTTGCAACTCCTCGCTTCGAGTACTACTAGGCCTAAGAAGCATCCACTATGTGCCATTCCAACCTATCGCAATACTAAGAAATAGGTTTATGAATGCCGCGAGACATGTTTTCGAAAGGTTAGTTCCGTGTCCTCAATCAAACTTCCCTCGTCCATCTGGGCCTCTGCGACATTTTAATGAGACTTTATGTCATGGATCAAATCAAGATTGCACTTTTCACACCATGTGGAATTATGAGTCTCAACTTGCGTGATGATACCCAAACGATAGTGAAGCTGTGATCTCGCAATGCCATGCTCGTAGCCTAGAAAACATGAATGTTCCGTCGAAGAGGTATCCGGCTGTCGTCGAACCAGGGTCTCTAGAGAGCTTCGGTAAATTCACATCCGCATTGTTGCGACGACCGCCCGCATCATTATAGCCCGCGATTGCGCCACGTTGTGTTTCCACTTTTGCGATACACATTGATACATAGCCTGGCCACTAATTCAAGAGAATAGGATCAAGTTGGAGTTAAAGTGAGCAAAAGCAAGCAAACTGATACGATGGCACTTACACTGCACGAATTAAAGTTAGCCATGTACTACGCATAGAAAAGTTTCGAATTCGATTCATTGTGTTCACACTGAGAACCAAGGCATTCTGAGTCCTGTTACAAGCGCTTATATCTATATATCTTTATATCTATATAATCCTCCCTTTCTTTTTGGGAAGGAGGCGGCTAGCCTGAGAAGTCCGCGATTGCGTCGACCGCCGACCCCTCTTCTGTGCAATAAAGACTTGTTTGCATGAGTAAAATGTTAGAATGCAGGCATTGTTCGGTTGTAGATATAGCGGTCAAATTAACAACGGCAATGTCACTAGATTACCAACCTAGTGAGACAGGGCAGCGGGATCTGCCATTGCAAGGAGCCTTAATAAGCGGCTTAGTCAGTTATTTATTGCAGACAGAATCCCGCGGAGGGACATAGCGGAGTCATCATTATCATCACCACAAATAGCAATATGAGCAACACAGCAAGTCAAGCTCAGTTCTCTCTATGGATTGTTATCCTTTTAATCAAGTCTTTTTGGATTGCGTCTGCAATGATGTATCCGGTTATTATAATATATTTGCCTTTGTTCTAGGGCCTGTAGGTGCAAAGCTGCAATATCGCAATACTTTTATGCGGATGTGTGGGAGTGTGTGGCTTTGTTGTTCTTTGTCTCTATAGCGTTCTTAGCCTGTTTCACTAGGTTTCAATGTTATTCCCCGGGGATCTAACCTCAACTCTAAGTAGCCATCGTTGACGGACCATAGAATTCACAATAAAGTTCTTGATATGGAGTGACCCAAATTTATAGCTTTCGTATTTTCAAAGCTCCTGTGACTCTCACGGTCTCGCATCATCGTACTTCTGCGATCATAGCAATGGATTACGTCTGGTCGGTGGCCTCATAGTCTGGGATGAAATTGAGTAGGTCCAGTGTGCTCACGGAGCCTCAACGCCCAACAATTGAACATGGGTCATCCCATACGACTTTCCTGTCGAGTTGACAAGACGTATAATGCACGAGCCAAGGAAATACATATGTATATGGCTTCAACTCGCGCATTGGCTAATCGCATACAATGTGCCCTAAGGTTGACTAAAGGAAACTTTCCTGCAGGGTTCGCAGCCAACCACCAAATATATCACTCAAGGTCTTCGTTTACCGACAATGTTTGTGATGAAAATGGGTACCGTACCAGCAATGATTGTCATAACTACGACGTGTGCGCAGTCAATCTCATCATAGACGATGAACAATTGGCCTATTAAGAGCTTGTCCCCTGCTGAGTCGCGTTTGCCAAGACCCCAAGATCTTGGCGCGTGAAAACGATCCTGAATCAGGCAGGTCGTGATGCTACAATGATGAGGCCAACCCGGGTGTTGTTTTTTGGGCTTCCTGATTGAGTTTCTCATTCCGATTCTGTGGCGTCGCCGAGTATCTGCATAGATGATGCATTGAGTCAATCGATCCTGACAACACATTGGATCGGCGGCCAAACCCCCGGGACACCAAAATTCCAATTGGCGATTACTTGCGCAGCTCAACGCACTACGGGTCCCATAGTGCCATCATCGCCAGCTTCCTTATCTGTCGCCTTGGCATAATCACACGAGATGGTGCATGTGCAACCCGGGTGAGGGGCGGCATCTGTACGCAGTGGGAAGATTCGAACACAAAACCAGCGACGGTCGCACCTTCTCATCGTCTGGTGAGGTTTCCTCACCGAATCTCGCCTCCGTCAACCTGGCATTCTTCCCGAAGCAATCACCAAGACGGATCTCAGTTGCCCAAGATGAGAACGGCCGCTCTCGCTTTGGCCTTGCCAACCCTGGCCAGCGCCTTGAATCTCAAGCCTTACGTCGACTCCGAGTCGTTACAGGAGCTTATCACGATTGACGACCTCCTCGCCGGATCCCAGAAGCTCCAGGATATTGCCGACGCGCACGAGGGAAACCGCGCGTTCGGCGGCGGCGGTCACAACGCTACGGTTGACTGGCTCGTCGAGGAGCTCGAGAAGCTCGACTACTACGACGTCTACAAGCAGCCCTTCACGGAAGCATTCGCCGGCTCCAAGGCGACACTGACGGTGGGCGGCGCCGCTGTCGATGCCCGACCGATGACTTTCACGCCTCCTGGCGATGTTAGCGGGGCGCCCTTGGTCAATGTCGCGAACCTTGGTTGCGAGGCAGCGGACTACCCTGATGAGGTCTCGGGCGCCGTGGCTCTGATCTCAAGAGGTACCTGTAACTTTGCTGTGAAGGCGACTTTGGCCAAGTCGGCCGGGGCCGTTGCGGCCGTCATCTACAACAACGACGTCGGCGCGCTTTCGGGAACTCTCGGCGAGCAATCGGAAGCGTATGCACCCGTTGTGGGAATCACTCAAGCGGAAGGCTTGAAGTTTGTGGACGCGATTTCGGCGGGCGAGGATCTCACCGTGGTACTCAACCTGATCTCCATCATCGAAGACCGCGTGAACTACAACGTCATTGCCGAAACTCGGGGAGGAGACCATGATAATGTCCTGATGATCGGAGGGCACTCCGACTCCGTCTTTGCTGGGCCTGGTATCAAGTAAGTCGCATCTCTCCACTCCTGGCTGCGGCATCCGCTGATCACTTGCGTTCCCCCAGTGACGACGGCTCCGGAACCGTGGGTGTCTTGACTGTCGCCAAGGCACTCACCAACTTCCAGACCAAGAACGCCGTCCGTCTTGGCTTCTGGGGTGCCGAGGAATATGGAAAGCTTGGCTCCTACTTCTACGTGAAGCAACTCAACACCTCTGAGGAGGAAATTTCCAAGATTCGCGCATACCTCAACTTCGACATGATTGCCAGCCCGAACCCGAAGCTCGCCATTTACGATGGAGACGGAAACGCCTTCAACTTCTCCGGCCCTGCTGGCTCTGACGTGATTGAGAAAGACTTCGAGGAATTCTTCGAGAGCAAGGGTCTGGGCCATGTCCCAACTGAGTTCAATGGTCGCTCAGGTAAGCCAAACTAACAGTCATGTTTGCGCGCCCCCCGTATTGCGCTCCCGAAGCTGATGAGGAGAACCAAAAAAAGACTACGCAGGTTTCATCGAGAACGGCGTTCCATCGGGTGGGCTGTTTACTGGCGCCGAGGGGCTGAAGACGGAGGCGGAGGCTGAGCTTTTCGGAGGAGAGGTTGGTGTTGCGTATGATGTCAACTATCACCTTGTCGGTGACGATATCACGAACCTGGACAACGATGCCTACCTCATCAACACGAAGGCGATCGCGCACAGTGTTGCCAAGTACTCCATGAGTTGGGAGACCTTCCCGGCAGTCAACTTGGCCAAACGTCGGTATGCTGCGGATACCGCAAAGCGTCTCAAGCGGGCTGCGGAGCTCACAGGTCACTCGCACGACGGACCCTGTGGCGGTGGCTCTCACGCTTAGACGACAAACCCATGATTTTACGAATACTCCGTAATAGTGATGCAAATTTCATACATACAATGAATATCATCCACGATATGTGGTGGTTGACCGCTCCAAATTCACTGTGAATGTGCCAGCCGGCGTTTATCCCGGAGCATCGCAGTAGGTGGAGGCCGAACGAAGAGCACATGGGTCGGAAAGCGACTGATAGGTATCATTCTCACCACAAGCTTCCTCAACAAGGCCGCGGCGCCTCTGCTTCACGTGAGGGCGATGCGAATGACGGCTACATGGGAAGAAAAAGCTCGACTGGCGAGAGGCTGTCCTTTCTGGGTGCTGAAGTGCACTAGATGCCGTTCTGGGCTTCACATTTGGTTCCGGCGTGGAAGGGACCAGTGCCACTCGAGCCAGACGTGACTTCCTCTCCTCGGTGCCGTCGTTGCGATCCGATCACGAGGCCGGCAGGGAGGGCAAAGACAAGCCTGTGGTGTTCCCTCATGCCCCACCCACCCTGTCATCGAGGCATTGCTGAAGCTCTCTGATAGGCTCGAGACTGGCGATGAAGTCGCTGTTCCCGGTGGCCACTCATTGGGCTGTGCGCCAGGAGAAAGCGATATGGCCCAAGTAGGACTTGCTTCGACGTCAGGTAGACCTATTCTACGCCCAGAGTTCATTCGGGGTCAGGGGGGCAATGAGATGGTGCTCAGGGAGAGCGCCCAGGCGACAAAAGAGCAACGTCCGTCGGCCTGTCACACGAGGATATTCTACGACGAAGTGAGTCCAAGACCGAACTCGAGAGAACGTTGCGGCTGAAGCAAGACCAAGCTTTACGGTTTCACCGTGGTCGGCCATGAATCAACGTCCAACTCCACCCAGTGGGCCGTCAGAACCCGAGCGCGCCATCAGCAGCAGCAGACGAAGCTACGCGATAAGCTTGCGCGAGGCCCTTCCCACCGCGGTAGCAGAAAAGCGCGCCCCGACTGCGCAGGAGATTATGCAGACGCGTTCCTCAGACTTCACCAACCATCGCTCCGGCACATACCCCGCCGTACCGTATTCCGACCCGTCGCCAAGGCTCTTGCCAGCCAGTGTTCGTGACTCCTCATCGACCGGAAACCCAGGCTGCCTGTAGCTGGCTTGGTCCCAGACGTGGAAGACCACGGCAGCCTTAGGGATCTGATACCCCAAGATCTGGGTATCTTGTGTTGTACCCCGGAAACACAACGCGGGGTTAAGGAAACGCGCAAGAGCTCTTCGATGCTGGCTTCCGAGTATGGACAGTGGAAGCAGAATGTGTTTGACGCGACGCGTAGACGTAACATGATCTTCAGCATGGCACCTAGAGAACGCCATGGGCGTATGTTGGCGTACGTGCAGTTCAGGATGTTGGTCTTGTTGGTGTGGTAGAACTTCCGTCTGGACGAGCTGCCGCCTCACCTCAACACCACGGGGGCTTATGACATGTCGACGAGAGAGCCGCATGACTGTTGTGTGAGGTTGACGGCCTTGAAATCATAGGGGCAGACATTTGCCTTCATGTTTTCAACTTGCCGACTGCAGACTAAATTGGAAAGTGGAAAGTGGATTAAGATTCAGAACGGTGTTGTCGCATGAAAATGCAAAGTGAAGGAGAGATTCCGGTTAGGAAATGAGCTGCGACGTGAAGCTTGGCCTTGATTACGTGATCCGTCCGAGAACCCTGGGGTCGTGCGTCCGGGGAAGCTCGCAGCGGGTACAGAGAGACACACCGTGCGCTCAGTAATTACAGCGTCGCGTCGCCTCACTGACGAGCTTCATGTTGCTGATTCCAGCTGCCCGTCTCATGCCGAGGGACTTTTCCGAAATCCAACTTCCATGCGGATTCTCGTACAACTTGCTCTCAGACATCTAAACTTGCAATTGCCACCGTGCCCAAATTGTTTTACAGTGGTCGTAATGGTAGCTACCCGCAGGTCATCGACGCGACTACGCGCCGCAGGATCCGTTGAGAAGAAGGCAGTTCCCGAGCAGCCTAAGCTCACCTCCAAGTCCCGGATACAAAAGCCCACAGACAAAAAAGCTTCAGCAGAAAAGTCCGAGAAGCCGACAGCCGTCGCTGCGGGCCGCAAAAGAAAAGGTGCCGACGCCGATGCAGATGCGGAGCCGGAGCTGGAGCCCACGGTTAAGCAGAAGCCCGAAAAGCCTGCCGCAAAGAAAGCCAAAGTGAGAAGATTTTATGTCACGCTGATAGAAGATCCAAGAGGCTGACAATTCTTTCAGAAAACTACGGCTGGGAAGAAGGAGACCCCGGCAAAGAAATCCAAGGACGAGCTCAAGGCTCTCCGCGACTCGTCTGCCGCTGTCCCGGATATCAATCCCGATGCTGAGCGTCGGAATCCGCCCGAGACACGGTACTGGCTCATGAAGTCGGAGCCGGAAGTAAGGATGGAGGATGGTTACGAAATCAAATTCTCCATTGATGATCTTGCCGCCAAGAAGACGCCCGAAGGGTGGGAGGGCATTCGAAACTACGCTGCTCGTAACAACCTGCGAGATATGCGCAAAGGCGACAGGGCTTTCTTCTATCACTCCAATTGCAAGGAGCCCGGTATTGTCGGAATCATCAGCATCGTCAAGGAATACTCGCCGGACTGTGAGAACCCCTACCTTCCCCGCCGCCAGGTTGAAGCTGACTTTCCCAGGGAACGCTTGCATCAACGACAACCCATACTACGATGACAGTGCACCGCATGACGGCAGCAAATGGAGTCTGGTCCACGTAAAAATCGAGCACAAGTTCCCTCGCATTGTACCGCTGAGCCTGTTGAAAGAGGTAGGCCCGAAGGGCCCTCTGCAAAATATGCAGCTCCTCAGGCAGGGTCGGCTTAGTGTTAATAAGGTCACGAAGGTGGAGTGGGATGAGGTTATTCGGATGGCCAAAGAGCTCGACGAGGAAGATGAGTGGGATAAGGCGGTCGAAGAGGGGAAGAAGTTTCCCAACTACTCAGCCGCATGATAAGTTTGCTGATCCACGTTGGGAGGCGAGGAAAGTGCCAGCGGCGTACTGGTACGCTGTTCTAATCGGATCGATAAAATTGAAGGCTCCGCAAGTGGTATCAAGAGTCTATGTGTCGGTCAAATCCCGTCCGGTGCCATTTCTCTTCCTGACAGATGCGCCATTCGAGCGCCGCTTGTCCCATCCCATTTTGCATCGGTAGCCACATTACAGCAGCTATGACTGGAGCTTGCCCTTCGTGTGCTCCAAGACAGTTCTTATACCCTCGTCCAGGTCCTCGACCAGGAGAATCAGCTCGATCCATACCAAACTCTTCCTTTGCAGCACCGCCTTGTCCGAAGTCTCGTCCAAGCCCTTGCCCAACCTCGACAACACATCTCTGAGCCCAAGAGCAAAGTCGGGCGTGTGGGGGCTGACGCCTACTAGCGGCAGGCGAATATAGCAGTTCCATGTTGCCGGATGTGCGGTGTCCACCTCCTGCATGACATCGACGACGTGCTGGATGATCTTTCCCACAGAAGAGACCCTGGTGAAAGTCGCAAACATATCGAAGAACTTCTCTGCAACCTCTGGGTTGAAGAAACGCTGTTTGCGAGAGATATCGAAGATAGCCATGGGTATAGCGCCGTCCATGGCGGGGTTGTTCTTCAATGCCGTTGCTGCCTCTTCGTCCAGGGCCTTCTTCTTCTCGGCGCCAGGCACGGGCAGCTTCAGTTGGTCGTCGCCATCCTCATCCTCTTCGTCATCGACGAAACGGATCTCGTCGTCGTCGTCCATCTTCTCGCTCGCCAGGGGGTTTGCTCCCTTCCTCTTCCCGCTGCCCTTTTTCGCTTCCATCTTGGCCAACCAGTCCATCTCGCATCTCGCGTACTCGATCCACAGCGTTCCCTCGGTCGTGCAGAAGCGGCAACCGCGCATGAAATACCCTCTCGCGCCGCCCATGTCACCGTTCTTGGCTGAACGGCGTCCGGCGTGAATCCACATCTCGGCATCCGTAGGCATCATCCTCAGCGCGGAGGCCATGACCCTACGCCAGCGCTTCGAGGCCTTGACTTCCTCTGTGTATGCCAGGTATTCAAGCCACAAATCTTTCCGCCCGGGGTGTCTGCCGACCGCACGTTCGTAGATTGCAAGGACGCGGGCTTGCGAGGCGTGCTGAGACGTCACATGGCCGATCTTCATGCGCTTGCAGCGCTTCTGGCGCAGAGCATCGAGGGACTTCTCCCATTTCGCATACTCAGAGAAGTCGTCGGGATCGGATCGGGGGGCGAGAATTCGGAGCTCGAAATCGCTGCGCTTTTGTACGATGGTGCGAATCTCATCCTACAGCAGACAGTGTTAGGCGGTGGTGATCCTGTGCGGTGCTGCGGGAGCAATCGACTTGCCTTCGTAAAGATTTCCTTTTCCTCCCACTCGCGCAGCTGGGGAACAGACCGTTCCAAGTAGAAGCGGGCTTTCTCTGCGACGGCCATATTCGCGGCCTTGTGCGTATTATCTGTGTGCGTGGGTGGGCGGACCTCGCGTGACTTAGTGTTGGGTGGCTTTGGTGGACGAAGCAGCCAAAGGGAGGGAGAAAAAAAAAAGGATCGCGAGATCGAGATCTGCAATGCTTGCAAAGGAAAAAAAAAAAAGTTTGCGAGGCTGGAGCTCGGTTCCATTGGAAATAATGGGGACAATCTTTATTTACGGACCCGAGAGCTCATCTGTAGATTTTGATTCGTCTTTGAGAATTCAGCCTTGTGCCAAGCTCACTAAGCTCAAATCATTCGCCCAATTGGCGCCAGACAAGCCCCCTGTCGAAGGTATGTGCGGGGGGTAAGGTGAGGAGTAGCGTTAAATTGACGGAGTCATTTTGTTATATTGCCCGAACTAAACCTAATATGTTAGCCGAACTTCTGGGACTGAGCCACACACCAAATACCCACCCAAATGTAAGTACCCCAAGTTCGAGGTATATTCATCAAAATTCGCAACCCACGAGGCCATTACTAAGTCGGCTCTAACACCACTAGGTCATATTATTATTATTTTTAGCCTAGAAAATACTATAGGTCATAATATCAGTAAATTATATTAAAAAGATATATTTTTATAGTAAAATTATATTTTTTAAAAATAAGGCTATTTTTAGTATTAAAAAAAGCTTAATTATATAAATAATTATAACTAAAAAAATATAATTATTATTATAATAGAGATTCTTAATTTAAATAAATTAATAATAAAATAAATTAATTATATTATTCTTAGTTAAATAATAATTAATTATATACCTCTACTAAATATTATTATTATAAAGTTACCTCTTATTATTATACTACTTCTTAAGTTTTATATTAAAGTTACTACTAATTCTTAAATAACTATATTTATTATTAATAAATTTAAAAATCCTATATAGTATTAATTTAAATAATAAAATTATATAATATAATAGTAATTTTACTTTAGGGTTATTAATAATAAGACCCCCTACTTTAACCCCTATTATATATTATTATTATTAACCTTATAATTAATATATATATAAATAATAAAGTTATTAAGAGTAATACTACTATATTTACCTATAAGGCCTCCCACTCCTACTAAACCTCCTAGTTTAAGGGGTTATATATAGTATTATTAAGGTTAACTTAGAGTGCCCTCTTATTATTAATAGAGTCTTTAGAAATATAATAATAAGCCTAGTTATAATAAATAATATTAAGATTCTCCTTAAGAATAAATTATTAAAATTTAACTAAATTTAATTATAAAAGTTAATATAAAATTATTTATAAAGGGATTAATATATATATAGTTAAAATTAAAATACTAATAGTAATTAACCTCCTCCTTTTAAATCCTAGTCTCTATAAAGCCCATCCAAAGCTACCCTAATATATTATAATAGTAGAGTAAACCCCACTACTTAAAAAAGGTACTTATATAAAGTAGGAGGTTTTTATATTAATTAAAGGCCTCTTTAATTATAATATACTAGGTTTATAAGAGATTAAAAGTAAGTAATAAAATCTTAAATAAAAGAAATTAAAGTATAAAATATTTATTATAATAATAATAATAATAATATAATTACCTAACCTATTAATTATATTCCTCCTCTTTTTTCTATACTATATTATATATTTTTATATAGAGAGTATTAAAACTTATAAGGCAATTAGAGAAATAAAATTTAAATTTATAATAAAAGAATTTAATATATAATATACTTCTCTACCTATAATTATATAAAGCCCTAATTTTATAATTAATAAACTTATAAAATTATAAAATATAAGTTATTTTAAAGTACTTAATTATAACTAGAAAAATTAATATATAATAAGTACTAGAGAATAAAACTTATCTAACTAATCTAAAAACTAATATATAAGTAACTACTAACTCTTTTTATATATAGTCTATATAGAAATATAAACACAAGCCCTCCACACCTCAATAAGGCTATTAAGATTATAAAAGTAAACCTTCTCATTAAATACTAATTAGAGTAGGGAGGAGTTAGGCTAATAAGCCTCCTCTATTATAATATAATTCACAACCTCACAACTTTAGGCCTCTAGTAATAACTCCTCATTATTAAGAGTAATAATAATAACCTTATTAATAACTAAATTATTATATAAACCTTCCTACTTCTTTTTTATATTAAGATTCATATTTTTTAGTATATACTATATATAAAGTTATTATTTTAAGGCTAGAAAAATCTCTATAAGTAACTACTTTAAACCTATATTAAAATTAATAATAATTATACTTAAATAAGGGATTTAATAATTAATAAGTAGAGATTTTAACTATAATAAAACCTATAAATAAAATTCTATTATCTCCTCTAATATAAGGTAAAAAGTAGTATTAAAAGTAATATTTATAAAGGTTAAATTAATAATTTAGAAAAATAGTATATTAAAGTAATTTACTTACTTATAATATAATTAATAAAAATTTTTTATTAAAATAATTCACTAATATAAACTACTATATATTTTATAAATATTATTTATTATTAATAACTTAGAGTTATTTTTTAATTTCTCTAAGTAAAACTTATATATTTAAAAAATCCTATTAATTTTACTATTAATACTATAATAAATTATATAAAATATAATATTATTAAACTTAGTAATTAAGGTATTAAAAAAGAACTAAGTTAATATAAATAGCCTATACTTTATCTCCCTTAATTAATACTAAATATTCTAAATATTTTAATTAATTAATAATATACTTTCCTAAGCTAATAATATAATTATAATCTCTTATATAATTATATTATTACTTACTAATAACTTCTTAATACCCTTAAAAATTAATTTTTTTAATAACTTAAACTATTGGGATATTTACTTATATTACTAGATCCTATATAAATCTAAGGCTTCAGAGTAGATACTCCAGTGGTCACATAGGCAGTCATATGATCCACACGTGACTATATATAACCCTCCTCAACCAGATATTATTCCTTCCTTTAAGGCCTCCCTCTCTAAATAACTTACCTTAATTAACCCACTTTCACTTTATTTATAATAAACCTATTATCTCTACTACTAAAGTATTAAAACTAACTAGTATAATAAATCCTATACTAATTAATAATTAACTTTACTATTATACTATAATATAATAAATTATAAATTAATAAAGTTTATTACTTCCTAAACTAAAGAAATAATATTTATCCTAAAGTAATTCTAAGTCTCCCTCTATAATTAAGTACTATACTAATAAAAATAATAAATTTAGAAGGTAATAGTTCAGCCTCCCCTTCTATATCCTACTCTCTAAAGTATTAAACTATATTTTAACTAAGTAAAATTTTAAATCCCCTAATCTATAATTAATACCTTAGTCTATCCCATAATAACCTTATTAACCCTACTTAAATAAAATTTCTAATTCTCCTTAATATTAATAAGGTTCCTACTATATTATATACTCTTAACCCTTTAAATAGTTATAAGTATATAATCTATACCTCCTCTATAATTATTCTATAATAATTTTAAAAACTATTCTTCCACCTTAAATTTAATAGGACTATTCTCCTCTCTTAATAATTCTTAATAATTCTTACCCTCCCTTACTAATCCCACTAAATTCCACACTTCTCTCTTTATTCCTCTACCTCCCTTACCCCTTATTTACAACTTATCCCTTCCAAAATAACTAGTAGTAAAAGATACCTCTAAATAATAATTAACTTATTTAAGTAATAATAAATTACTAATTTAATTCCTTTCTCTTTAGACTACTATAGAGTAAGTTATATAAGATAGTATAGATTAACTAATCTACTTCACTATAGAGTAAGTTATTCTACTATATTTACTAAAATTTAACTTATTTAACCTTAAAAATAAGTAAATTTCTTCTCTTTTATAGAGAAATCTTATAAGAGAATATACTAAATACATACTAAAACTACCTATTACTAGTAATAATTTACCTTTTTATATTATTTATATAGTATATTAAATATATTATAAATAGTAATAATAAAGTAGTAATCCTATAGTAGTATACTCCCTCCTACTCTTTTAAAATACTTAAGAGGGGTAATAATTATATTTAGTTTATTTAATTTCTTTTTTATTAATTTAGCTTATTTAGCCTCTTTTTTATTAATTTAACTAGTTATGTTAAATTACCTAATTCACTACTATTTTCTATTATTTAGTACTAAATCCCTTTCCCTCTTATATCTCTAAAACCCCCTCCTTCTTATAATAACCTCTACTTTAAATCTCTCCCTCTTATAATCTCTACCCTAGATCTCTCCCTTTTACTATCTCTAGCTTAAATCTCTCCCTTTTATAACCTTATTACTATTTAATAAATCTATTAATTAGTTTATTATTATAATAAAGGTTAATACCTTTAGGGAAATAGCCTTCTATTAATAAGTAAAAATTTAATAGAATTATTAATTAACTATATTAGTAGTACCTAACTTTTCTAAGCTAAAATAATATATATTAAGTCCTTTAAATTACTTAAATTACTCTACTAATTTACCTATTATTATTCCTTCTCATTAATATTTAACTAGAGTATATAATAAGTATTAACCCTTAAGTTAAATAATTATCTATTAATTTACCTTCTTATTTATTATTTATTATTATTTTTCTCTAGTTTAATTCTAATTAATAACTATAATAATTCCCTTTTTAGAAAGGACCCTTTAACCCCTTTTAGGGACTAGTTAACTAAGTTAAATTCCCTTTTTAAAAAGCCCCTTTTTAAGTTAAAAGTATTAAGTTTTCCCTTTTTAGGAAGCTCTTCTAGGGAAAAATAAATATTATAAAAACCTCCTACTCTTCTTTAATACCCCCTCCTTATAAAATTTCCTATTTAAAAAGCCCTTATTTAGGGTTAAAGACTAAGTTCCCTCTTTAGGAAAACTAAGTTCCCCTTTTTAGGAAGAGAAGTAATAATTAGAGTAAGTAAATATATTTAAATTTAGTATTTATAATCTATTTACTAAATAAATTAACCCCTAATAATTATAGCCTAGAGAAGGTACTTATATTTATAATATTAATATTAGTCTACTTATAGTTTATTTCCTTTTATTATTCTTCTAAGTATTATATTAATTACCCCTAATACCCCTATTAGCCTAGTATATTAAAAGTCCTTAATCCCTATTCCTAATAAGTTTAAAAGCCTTATTAACTACTTAATATATAGTTATCTATATACTTTTAATAATAAAAAAATAAACTCTACTAAAATTATAAGTTTTACTACTTATTATATTAATATATTTATTAAATAAAACTTATAAAGTAAGTAGTTATAATTTAATTTTAAGGATATTTTTGAGGACTATATAGATACCTTTAAATATATAGATAATCTCATAGCTAAAGCTCTTTAAAAGTTTCTCTT
>JAXISO010000336.1:0-39222 GCA_036785465.1 Colletotrichum agaves | reverse complement strand
ATTATTATTATTATTATTATTATTATTATTATTTATTAATTATTTAATTAAAAATAAAATATTTCTAAAAATAGTACTAACTAATTAGTCGACTAATAGTCAACTAAACTAAACTAAGACTAATTGGGCTTGTGACTAATACTAACTTAGTTTAGTTTAGTCACTTTTTTAAGTGACTTTAGTCTGACTAATTTAGTCAGACTAAGACTAAGACTAAATACTAAATGATTAATTGCCAACCCTGCTTCCGCTGCAGTCCCGCAATGCTTCCGCCAGGACCCGCAGGCTTCCCGCAATCTCTCCGAGTCCGATCAGTTACTAGAGATGACCTCTGGCTGAGCCCGCAGCTGGCCGAATTTCTTGCTTACGGACCAGGCGATGAAGCAAACCTGTTCGGAAGCTTACAATGAAGCATTAATACGACTCCCTCCTACCGCACTGTCATTCCTGTGGTCGATCCGAAATCCCAAGTTCAGTTGATAATCGCAAGCGAGTTGCGATTAGACGGTCGACTCTTGGCATTCAAGAAACCTTCATTCAACTACATGAAACAAAGATGCAGATGAAAGTCTCAAGGACTCTCTCAGTAACCATAAATCTCGCCATCGTACCCAACCAGCTTTCCCCCGTGCTTCTCCTTGGTGGTCGTCTCAAGAAGCTTCATCATCCCGTCGCAGGACTCATCAACAGTGGCGGAGGCTTGATCCAGCCCGAAAAACCGTGCACCAGCGTTTCCAAGCTCGGTCTGGACCCAACCGGGACCTAGCACGAACGCATGCAGCCAGTCTTCCTCTGCGTTGATGCTGATACCAAACCAGCTGACGGCCGCCTTGGATGGCCCGTAGGCACCGTTGCTGATTGATGGTTGGTTCCTGTCGGAGTGTTAGTCTGGACACTGTCAGTGCAGGCCGTCTCGTCATCATCTCACCCCAGGCAGCCTGCTGTGGAGCCCACGGGAGCAAAAATGGGTTGCCTTGACGACTTCTTCAGCAGCGGCCGCGTGGCTTGGAAGAGCGACACGACGCCGTACACATTGGGCTCCACGTGTCCCTTTAGGTCTGAGATTTTGAGATCGGCGACTCTGGGCCAGGTGTACGAAACCCCAGCGTTGGCGATGACGATGTCGAGATGGTCGATGCCGTGGGAAGTCTCGAGTTCCCTGACTGCGTCGTGGGCGTCTTCTTCTACAGTTGCGTCGATTTTGACAACGACGAGACGACTTCCATCGCCTCTGGGCAAGTCAAAAAGCGCTTTGGAAGTTTGATGCGTCGGGTCACGGTTCCCCGCGATGACGATGTGGTTCGGCAAAGCAAGGTAGCGCCGGAGGAGGCCCAGCCCCAGGCCACGGTTTGCACCGGTAATGAGGATGACATTCGAAGCCATGATGGGGAAGATATGCCCTTGAGTAATGGCGAGGTAAGTATGTAGTTGTCGTGTTACTGATTATGTAGCAGGCACACTTATAATCTTTTATATTACATGTTCCTCGCTTATCGGGTATAGTTCATTGGTGTCTTGTAACTCAGTCCATCTTATTGTCGTACGAATTAGGTCCATCGAAAGGCCGCTGTTTAATGAGAGAATGCCGACTTAGGGTGGAGATCACCAATTCGTGGACTTTGGTATCAGCAAATGGTCTAAATGTTGAGCCGAACTCCTAATCTGTGTCGTCGACGGAGCCACGCGAGGAAAATACGCTAAAGCCTGGGTAAGAATTAACGTGATATGAGCCGATTGCTGTCAGCGTCGATTGTGTAATGGCACTCATAACTTTAATAAGTCAGTGATAGAAAATGAATTTCCACGCTGCAACTGGCAATTAAGGTGAAGAATCCACGACTAATCACTGAGAGCTTGTTGAATATTGGCTTCATAATGATTCACGTGAACAAAATTACTCGAAGCACTTTTTTTCTTTTGTTCCTGCTTGGCTGGTATCAATGAATCGCAGAGAAAATAGACAACACCAAGACCATCTATGCCCGCTCGTCTACATAACCCGTCTTTCTCTTCCCCAGATTCCAAATGTCATCACATATCCAATCGCCGTCTTCGCTGGTCCAAAGGAAGTCTGGCACTCTGTCAAACCTGGACTCGTAGCGGCTCGAGAAGCCAATTGCATACCACAGATCGTCCCATCTCATCGACATCGGCGTCTGAGGTCCGTGTCGCGGTTGCGGTGGAGTGTCTTTGAGACCATCCTCGTCAAAGCAGTCCGCAACCTTGAACCAGTACAGCTCATCTTTGAGTTGGTGAACAGCAGTGGGGTTGGATCCGGCAACGGCGTGATCAATCGCATTCGGATGCGTGCCCTGTCTTGCCCACGCCGAGCCATCATCTCGGGCGTCTGCGTCGTTGTAGTCGAACTTTTCCAACCCTCTGAAGTTGATGAAGTTGGCCCTTTCGCGTCCCTTCAACATTAGCGTCGCAACCGCCATGTCTTCACCCGTAACGACGTTGAACCTTTCCTGAAGCGAAGACAAGAGTTCCACCATATCCCAGGTGACCGTATACATGGCTCCGTGAGGAAAAGTGAGATCCCAGTACTTGGAATGGTATAGCTCTCCGATGACCGTACGCTGGACAGTTGCCCTGATACTCCCAGTATCGTTGTTCAGAGACAACCTCGGAAGGAGAAACCGATCCCAAAATCCTCTCGCGTTCAACCACAAGTCTGTATCCATTTTTGAGACGAACTCATACTTGCGGCTGTGAGCTACAAGCCGCTTGTAAAACTCCAGGGTCTTGATAGTATTGGCGGTGATGTCGTCTTCTGGAATGTGGTCAAGCACAATCATATCACCAAAGGTGCAGTTCTCGCGGACAACGACCTCGATCCATTGAGGTTCTGGGTTCGACACCACAAACCGCCCGTCGAACGGGACGTCTTCGTAAAGCGTCATCCAAGTCGACCTTATGAGCATCCTTCGCTCAACATCCGATGCTGTAGATATCACCGCCGCTAGCCATGGCTTCGCCCTGTTGTCTCCAGCACCTGTCGCGGATTCTTGCGGAGAATACGGGAAGGGCTGTAATTCGTACGACGGTTCTGGAAGACCGTCGGCGATGATGCCATGGACAGCGAGCTTGGTGATTGGTGCTTCAAAAGGTGCGTGATGTTGAGGTAGAGTGTCCCGAGTAAGGTGAATCGTAACCCCGAGAAACAGAGCGAAACAGAGGAACACGATGCGGAATGATCTTCGTTGGATGCATCTTGCCAACGACGTCGGTACCGCAGGAAGAATCTGCGAATAGGCAGCCTTTGAGGACATGTTGTTGTTCGGATTGCAAGGTTTGAAAACACGCACAGTCCTGAAATCCAGGATTATGAGGGCTGTCAAGGCTTCAAAAGAGCGAGAACGAAGGCGGAACAGATGAGACGAGATGGGAGCTCAATCAATTTTCCCGGGGCGAGTTTAGCCGTTTTACACAGACGTAGCCGGAACCCATTTTGCAGGCTACCAATCAACCAAAGCTTCTTAACGGTTGATTTTCATCATGGTTGCGGGCAGTGAAATCTTAAAACGGTTGATTCATTGGACGTCGGGCGAAAAGCTGGTGGAACGGTTTCGGCAGGGCAGTCTCGCGATATTGCCTGACCACACTGCGCCCAGAGCTCGACACACTTCGTCACAGAAAGACAGCCAGTTCAGAGGTAAATCGTTCGCAAATTAGATCAAAGTATTACCAGTCACGCAAAAGCCACAAGAAGTCCTCGGGTATTCGTGTTGTTTGATATACGAGAGTGAATCACACATCACGGAGCAAGCGTTAAAATCACGTAGATACAAGACACAACGTCATCCACGCTCCATTTGTGTGAAACCAACAGATGGATATTTGTCTTGACAGCCGAATGTTGAGTCGTCGCTACAGCTGGAGTTGACTTACAAGGCTAATCAGGTTTGAGCCTCTTTGCCGCTTTCTGGAAATGATCTACGTATAGTTTAAATCAAACATAATACTAGGCAGCAATGATAGCGGGACATTTTGCCCGGCTAGTACGGCCAAGGTACAAAAGGACCAAAAATGAAACTTAAAAACTGTACAACATGTTGCAATTGAGGAAATTTGACTCATTTGCAACGTACATCTGACGGCAGGTTCCGCAAAAGGGGTGCTGCGAAATGACGGCCAGTCCTCACACGTCTCAATCATGACTACAGTTACCCTTAACCCTGGAATTTGTCCATGTGTTTCGGGCGGTTAAGCTAATTCAGCGTCATCTATCTAGGTCGAAGAAATGACCTATATAATTCTACCACGAGGACCACTCGCATTGTTATAGCCCACGATTGCGTCATTGCAGTTTTGGATCCACTTTTGCGACAAATTCAGTGAAATTGAGGTCACCTCCGCCATGGTAATTTGAGATCAAATTCAGAAAGCAGGTTTGCTGATTTGTGGCGTTAAAAGCTGATAAGCCGCAACAAGAGAAGAGAAAATAAGTATCGCGATTCCAAACCGAAACTCGAACAACTCAAATATCGCAGATGAAGCCTTGGTATACCTACCGAATACGATGAGAGGACTGTTTGTGAAGCAAACTCGACTAGGTTTCTCCCGCGGCGGCTGCAAATGAAGAAGCGGAATTAATACCAAGTTCCCTTGTGCTGTATGTAGTAGGCCGTTTCTGTTAATCAGATGCACTGAGTTTTGTGAAAACGGAGAACTAAGGTAAAAGTTTACATGCACTACTTTCTGTGTCCAGAGATGTCTGTTAAAACAAGGACTCAAGAATTACTAACAGCTGTTCCCATGCGGCGCGGCGATGACCTGAAAGCTAGAGGTCAACGAGAACACACCCAAAAATGGCAAAGCAAGTCGGCCTGAGGAAGGAGCTGCCGATTGACTTGTGATCGCCATGAATAGAATTTCAAGCTGAAAACGACAGGATCGCGGCTGACTTGAAGTTGTTGGTGATCGGACCCGTCTGCGGAAACACCGGCCGGTGCTGTTGCCGGTGACAGGGGCCCCGCGCGGGGAAGAGCACGCCAGACTGAACCTGAATGACATCACTACAACGTCCTCCGCGTTCCTCTGAAACCGTTGTACTGTCGCCCAATTCTTCGTCAAGCCTTTCTGCAGGATTTCAAACAGCAATATTCCACGCCATTCGCTACAGACATTACTACGCTTATCATATCAATTATCCGCCGTAGTGTCGTGGAACGAGCACCATCGAAACGGCCACACAATGGCGGGTCTCCTTGCAGGCAAGCTCCTAGCAGCATTGGCTCTGTGCGGCGCTGCAGTAGCAGCTCCACGACCAGCGGAGGAGCCTCAGGTCGTCCTCAAGGGAAACGCGGACTTGACTCGTGTCCGTGATGAGTACGTCATCCTTCAATGCTGTTCAACGTATTTACTGATGATACGGCTTGTAGACTTGACAAGGCGGAGATCATTCCGACCGTTATCGACGACTTTCAGCCTATCCTGGGCCTCTCTGCCAAATGGGACTCATCGCACGCGGCGGACCTCGGCAACACCCTAAAACCTGCCGATCTCCAATCTGCACCATCGGTAGCCCTCGTCGGGGGCTCGTCGATGGGTGGCTTGACCATATATACGACCTATGTGTTAACCCTCACTGATCCAGACGCTCCTTCGCGGGACAACCCGAAGTGGGCCGAATTCTGTCACTGGATAGCCACTGGCGTCTCATCCTCGTCTCCTGGTGCGAAGCCCGCTGTCGAAGACGTTGTCGAGTACAAGCCTCCTGGACCCCCCGCAAAGACAGGCAAGCACCGCTACGTCTTCCTTGCTTGGACTCCCGCCAACGGAACCACCGATAAGTTGAACTTGTCAAAACCGGAGGAGCGTAAGCACTGGGGTGGCGAGGAGGGACGAGGCGTAAGAAATTGGGCCAAGGAGAACGGTCTTATCCCCATCGGTAAGCCAACGCCATATCATGCTTTTAGCACATTTCATATTGATCATTCTCAGCTGCAAACTTCATTTACGCTCAGAACGAGAAGCAGTAATGATATAATTTGAAGCTTTGTTTGAGTGGCGGATTCGTTATTGTTTCGAGCGTCAGCTAAAAGCACTGGTCTGGACTGAAAAACTTGACCGGGTATCCGTGTGCGTTTCTTTGCCAACCTTGATGTCTTTCTACTCGGATGCCTCCTGAACGCGAAGCATTCATATAGACACCTTTTCCAAGGTTGCTTTTTTATGGCCCTGGGAATGGCTCACGTGAATACCAACATACTTTCCTGATACAAAGAGTTGAAACTGAGGTTGCTGGTGCTTTGAAATCTTGTTCCGATGGCTAAGTTCAATCCTGGACGGACTTAACAGGTGTGTCTACAGCAACAAATTAGAAATTTGCAGACCTTATGACACTGCGGCAGAAACACTTTAGATTACCAAGTATTCTTGTCGTGTCAGGGTTCCTACACGTCAACGTATGGAAACCAAGAGACAGTTGGAGGGTACGTTCTATCACTAATTGTGCGAGGATACCTTTCTGGATCTGGTATGGAGTGCCCGAATTCAACCTTACTCGTCCGTCATCGTATTTGTCACGTTGCATCGCTGTGATTCCACACTGATCCAACACGAACATGTTCCCATTCTTCATCACATTCCGCATGATAAGGATGAGGTTCGTGCCTCTTTTCTCGCTTCTCCCCAATGTCCCCACGGGCATGTCCTAGTAGCCCCATTGGCGGTGGTGAAGAGGCGGAAGACGATGGTACCTCCGGTGGAATTACCCACCCACGTACCACCTGTAAAAACCAATGATGGGCTGAAGAGATGAAACTTGAACACAGCACAAAAGAGTCTTCAGGTTCAAGATAGGGCCGAAGGCCTAAATAGTCTTACATAAATGATGCAGAACTTTGACTTCTTCCCTATGTATACACCACGCCCTCGACGAATCCGACGCATATCGAGATTTGGAATTGAAGGTATTTCCAGGATCCCGGCAATTTTCATCTCTTGGGTAATATGCAAGCTTTCAGCGAAGGTTGATACCTGTTTGGCCGTTGTCCTTGGTTCTGCGCTGCCCACTCGTGCTGTCTTGGGCGTATCGATCAAGAAACAGCCCTGGAAACCCAAGCACAAATCAACAAAACGCAAACCCATATCCAGCACCATACTAGTGACTGACTAGAACTCCCGGGGTGTTGAAATAATTCACGACTAGTGATAAACATAGCATGGCATACGGACCGAACTTAGTAAGTTAAACGTTTGGATACTGCAATACGACACAAGTCTGTGTAAAATTCCAATCCTTCTATGGAATCTTAAACAAAACTAACCACCGGGGGTAATAATAATATATAAATAAACGCCAAACACCATTATCTCGTACCCATGAATCTGGAGAAATGCGTCCAGTCATTGTTGCTTTCATAATTCATTCCATCATTCATATTAGTTCGTCACTTCCCCTGTTCCAATAATCCCAGCGGCGTCCCAATCCAGTCCAATCGAATTAATGTCTATTTCATCAAGGCAACGAAGCCAATCAAGCTCTTGGTCCTGAGCGTTCCCTTCGACCTGGGAGGAATCAAGCGGTTCGGCTGCTTGTGAAAGCTGCGCGGCGTCTTGCTCCTGCCCACCATTCATAAAGAGCATAGGATCAGAGTTCGGAGGCCAAAAGGTTAGGGTTGATCCAGTATTTACTTGAGAGCCGCCGTATCCAACTTGAGACACTTGCCCAAAATTCGGGGCTCCTTCGGCAGTTTCGGCTGCGGTGGATTCAGCTGCCTGCATGTTCTGAGAATCTTGGTTGACTTGGATGAGTGGCTGCGTCATGCCAGGCATGTTTTGTTGGAAAGATTGTGCTTGCTGGCCAAACTGTTCATGGTCAAACTGTTGCTGTCCCGACTGTTGCTGGCCAAACTGTTGCTGTCCGATGGCCTGTTGCTGTCCGACGGCCTGCTGCTGTCCGATGGCCTGCTGCTGGTCACCCTGAGGATTTTGATCAATCATCAACGACGGTTGATAAACCGGCTTCCTCTGACCAAGTGACCCAGTATAACTTGTTATGAACTTCTCGCGAAGTATCTTGATGTTGTCTCGCCGCCTTTGGTGCGCGGCGTCGTCGATGTTCACGGAGTCGGAACCGACCCTAAACTCCGGGTCGATGTCGTCGATTGGAGAGGCCGACGTCGGGAATCGATCCACGGAAAGGGTGTAAATAAGAGTTTCGACATTGACCTGCTCAGCGACTTGGATATCCTTCATGTACAGGACATTGCTGCCCAGCTGCTCCCCGCATAATTGACGCAAGTCTTCCTCGGAACCGTAGATGTTCGATTCGACCTCCAAAAGCCTGATGGTTATGCTTGTTACCCTGCTCATGGTGCCATTTTGCACGAGTCGATGCGACCAAAGAGCTCTGAAAATGTCGTTCCAGACAATACGGGAGGTTATGATCCTTCCCCTTACCGGGTCGGTGAAGAAGTCGATCAAGATGTCGACGAAGGTCAGAAAAGCGGGCATGGAAATTCTTTGATCGACAGACACTCTGTGGCACATTTGTGAGACCCAGAAACACATGTAGTCCTCGTAGGTTGTTGCCGCTTCTCCAGATGTCGCGGCAAGAACCAAGCGTTGGAGACACTGTCTCGAGCAGGTTTCGAGCACGTTGGATTTAAAATCATTCTGACGGCCCAGAAGGTATAAGATGTCGTGGTCGAATATGTGGGCTTCCAGTCGTTGTGGATAGCCTATCATCTCGAGGAGTTGAGTCAGGAGTTCCATGTTGGGTTGTTGCGGTGAAAGCACTAGCCATATAAGGCTTTGGTTGCCGCAGCAATGTTCGTGGACGCCGGTCCTCATGTAGACCGCATGGCAAGCTCTAATTCCCTTCCAGAGATCGTCTGCGGCGAGTTTTCGCGCGGAAGGGTCGACTTTTTTGTCTGCGGCCTTAGCCAACAACTGCGACAATTTCCCCACCCAACAGACCTGCTGCTTGTCCGGGAAACGGCATTGTGTCGGGAAGCCCGCGTTCAACTGAAGGGAGGCCATGCTGAGCCACTATTCCGGTTGATTGGTCTTCGAGGTAAGTTGTATAATTATCGAGGAAAATATCTTGTGTTTGAGCGTGTGCCAGGTGTTTTTGGTGTGATGGATGTCGACGAAGGCCGCTTTTGTGAATGATGGCTCACTACCTGTAGGAGTGCAAGTTGTAGAGGAAATCAGCAAGAAAGGACTCGCCTTTGGGACCGAGAAGAAAGGTTTATAACCATGCCAGAAGCAATCTCCGAAGCCAGGTTCAGAACGGAGCTTTTGCTTGGGAGGGAGATCTGGGACGTGGGAAACATGAACCTAAACCTATTGTATCGAGGATGGATATACTGTTTTAGCTTTTTTAAAGCCGCACAAAAATTGCGCGAGGACTCGTTTTCTGTATTGAACTATTTATTTCGGCTCAGGTGCTGGTGAGTCGTCTAATGGGCGGTGGCGATTACCTTGTGTATAAGACTCGGCAGTACCATGGTAGAGACAAATCAGCGGAACTATCACACAGTTTAAACTTCAATTTTGGCTGGGAGAACAACATCATTTTCGCTTATTTATTTTGTCTATTCATGTGCGAATGTGCCTCCTAGGAAATGGGACGGGGAAGCCTTCGTTTGGATACTGAGATTCTCGGGACCCGGGTCCGTAGCCTAGTCCTTCAGCGGCTTTGATTTGTTCATGATAGAAGCTGGAATGACCCTCGTCCTGAGGAGATTCAAGTTTTCCTCACGAATGTCGAAGATATCCTGCGCAGTCACCTTTCGTGCCGCCACTTTCTGCCTTAGTAGGATATCGACGTCGTCGTGTGTATAGTTAGCGGCCGGTACCTCTAGGGGCGGGGACCTGAGGAATTGCTCGAGGGTAGTAGTCATAAGCTCGAAGTCGACCATGACCATATCGAATTCTCGATGAATATACCATGGCGTTCGTTCCGATATCTTGGCATCTGCTTGGCTTTCTTCATGCCAGAGATTCTGTTCTCTCTCAAGAAGCTTCAGAGTAACCTTGATGACACCGCTCATGGTACCTTGTGCGACGCGAGGGTGCTGCCAGAGAATACAGAGAACATCGCCCCAGAAACTTCTCTTTCCTATATAACGATGACAACGTCTGTCCTCAAAAAACAGCACAACAATTACCCCGACAAGGCCTAAGAACGCAAGCATAGTGACCTTATCATCTTCCGAAGCCGCGTTGAGAATCAGGAGTACCCACTTATCCGGCTGAACACCTGCTGGAGTAGCTGCCAGGGCAAGTTTTGCTAGTTTTGACAATGCCCGATTATTGAGTCGGTTCTGTTCCAGATGGAGGTAAGTTTCGTCGCGTAGAATAGAGCCAATAGCATGGTTGAGGCATTGCAACTCTGCTGCACCTATCCCCAGCGAGATAGACTTGCGCAGGAGGTCGTAAAGAATGGTATCTTTGCAGCATGGACTGATGGCCATATCCAAAAGCGATTTGTCCCCGCGGCAGGCCTGATAGATGAAGTTTTGAGGGTCAGGGTTTGCATCGATCAAAGTCGTTACGTTCCTCAGTGCCTCGATTCGCTGCTGATCTTCGCGTGGCTTGTCGCCGACCTGCTGAAGCAGACGCCTGGCTACGGATATACCGCACTGCTTGTGCGAGCTGCCCGGGGTGTGATGCAGGTGCTCGCACAGAGGGTCTGTGACGCCGGCCAGCTCATCAGCTTGCGGATTACGATTCTCATTTCGAGTGTTGATGTTTGGCGGTGTGGCTGACATTGTTGTTGTGGATGTACGGATGTGGTGGTGAAAACAATGGAATGGAGATAACTATGGGAGAACTAACTGGAGGTCCAGTGGGCTGTGGAGGCTGAAGACCTAGAGAGCCGCTAGCTGGCGGACAACCGCCACCAGCTGGGGAGGCCTGGCTCCATTACCCCCTCTTAGGCTCCACTGGCTATAAGCCTAAATATAGGCTAAAACTAGTAATATAAAGTAGCTATAAACTAGCTTAAAGTAAGGACTTAAAATAATATAAATAATAGCTAGATTAATTATTAAATATATAAAGTTTTTTTTAAATATAAGTTAATTAAAAGTATTAAATTAATTCTTTACTAGTACTAGAATAATAATTTAATTAGTTTATATATATAAGTTAGTTACTCTAGAGGCCTCTAAAATAGGCTACTTTCTAGTTAGCTAGAGCCCTTAAACTTAAGAAATTTATACTTTATATAAAGAGCTATTTTATAATATATTACTTTATTTATAGTTTATTTAATATTAATTAATACTTTAAAAGAGTATAAATAATTAAAAAAGAAGAGATATTTATTTATATAAATATACTAAGAATAAATAAATTTGAGAGTACTTTTATTATAATATTACTATTAATAAATACCTTTTATTAGTTTTATTCTTCTATTATTATTATTTATTTTAGAGTTTTATTTCTTTTCTAAGTATTAATTATATAATTATATAACTAGAACTTATATATAATTATAATATTATTATTACTTATTCTTCTAAGTATTTAATTACTAATATTTAACTTTCTATATATTATTCTATATATACCTAGATTTTAATTTTAATTTAGTATATATAACTAATAAAAGAACTATAATAACTAGTAATATAACTATTTAATCCTATAATATTTTATAACTTCCTAGTCTCTCTATTTAATATAAGTAAATATACTACCTAGTTATTCCATAATTCTAGGTACTAAGAGCTATATATTTACTAGCGCTAGTAATCCCCTTGAGATTATATAAATTACTATAATTACTACTAATATATACACACTAGCTTTACCTCCTGAAATTCCTTTAAGACCCCGCGCAAAGTTACCTCCTTCGCATAATAATACCTAATAATACTGCCCTCTTGTGCTCTCTATAGGAGGCGCATGGGATCTAGTAGAATTAAGACCCTTGAGGCTATTTAGAGCCCTTAAGTCTTGCTAAAATACCCCTTTTTTGAGAGGGTTGTGTGCCCTCTGGGCTACTCTCTCTACTACTCTCTCTCTCTCCTTCTCCCTTAACTACACAAGTTAGCTAATATTCTAAAGTTCCCGGAATATTACTAGTAATTAAGTTAAATTTAAATACTATAATATAAATAATATAAATAAAGCCTTAATATATATTTAATTATAGTTCTTAAGTATAATAAATAAATTTAAATAAAAAGACTTAGGGGAAGAGGATAAATTATATAATTAAAGTTATTATTATAAATAATAAGTAGAGATATAAAAAACTTTAATAAGTTATAAAATTTATAACTTAATAAACTCTATTAAATAATATATATAGAGAATATATTTATAAATAAAGAAAAACTTTAACTTATATAAAACTATAATTAATTAATTTATTTATTAAAAAATAAAAATATATCTCTAATAAGTAAATATAACCTTAAAAAAATAGCTAGGTATTATAACCTATAAATATATAAATATAGTAGTGAAAACCATGGAATGGAGATAACTATGGGAGAACTAACTAGAGGCCTGTTGGGCCGTGGAGGCTGAAGACCTAGAGAGCCGCCAGCTAGCGGACAACCACTACTAGCTGGGAAGGCCTGGCTCCAACAGTTGTTGAATGGGCTAGTGGTGTTCGGAGCACGGTATAGGAGGAAAAGCCTGCCGTGAGATCCTTTGACCTGCGAAGTTTTTGTTATTCACATATTTGTCTCGGTTAAGCAACCTTCCAGGTCATGTATTCCTACGTCTCACTCCCCCTGGCAAACCAGGAGCAGCGGCCTCCATTGGAAATTAAATGGCTTTGTAGACACTCGAACCAACTCAGATGAGAGAGTAATTACTTAGGCTAGGTACAGACATGAGAGCAGTCAAGGTAAGCCACGTAGTCAACACTGATGGGGCTAATCTAAAAGTCTATTTCATTCTCGCAACCTCAGCTTTTAGCCATGTTTGCAAAGCAGAGAACAAGAGTTACGTGGCGAATAGATTTGTGAAATTGCTCTCGGATTCAGTCTGGTCTCTGATAAATTACACTTTGCTGTTGTTTTAACCTTTTTACTGCCTCCAGCTTAGTGGATTGCGCGTGGGGCCTATGCTGCGTTTGTCGAGAGATGACGGAAGGGATTTTTGACAGCCCGTTTCCACGATGTAGTGGATATCGGAACGATTTTCAAATTACGGTTATTCCTCCGGGGCGCATGCAAAGATAGATACAAATCGGCCATGCTGGATGGGAACTCCTTGCGAGGTCCAGCAAGCTTACAAACCGTGAGTCTGAGGAGGATTCTCAGCCAGAATCATCGGCCAGAATCATGTCATGTTGGAGTCTTGTGTCAGTCTTGATCACTAGCCGGTTGTACCAGCCAACTCTCACTGGACCAGATATGTGTCCTGCCGGTGAGATCACGGTGTGGTGTGAGCGACGTGCTCGCACAACCAATCGGAGGGATACAGATCGGGAAGGGGTTTTAGACCAGACCTTACCGAAGGATGCAAATATACCTGCACATGCCCGTTGCACTGCTGCTCTCTGTCCCATGTCAGCTAGTCCGCCGCTTGGCTAGCTCAGCCCAGTGTATCCCTTCTTCCGGGATTACTTCCTAAATAGAAAGCAGTGCCGCGAGCTAGTTCATTCAGCGGCGCCCGATTGCAATGGACAGATAGCCCCCAGTCCTACGAGAAGAATCGTTCCAGCAGTTGCTAGATTTGGGCTTTTCTTTGCCAGTTCGGATACCTGACTTGCGGATTCAACTGATACGAGCAAAAGACATCGTGAGGTAAAAGCTCGGAGTTTTCCGTCCAGGTATGGCTTCGACAACCAATGGAACGACTCCTTCGGAAGCGTGGGTTCGATGCGCAAGTGGCAGGAGATCGGGGGCGGCGAACGAATTACGGTGGTGTGTCACTGGTGTTGTATTGGGTGGCAGATGGTGTGTTCGTTGGACGGGAGTCAGCAGGTGGACTGCTATACCTCCCCAGGGATTAAAGACGTTAGCGTATTACTTTGGCCCACAACATGACAGCTCAAACTCTGAATGGCTCTGGTTCTTTTAGGGAATATTCTTCCATAGAGATTTAGGTGAGAATAACATTTCCCAGCCCACCAGAGGCCCAGATATCTTGCCACGAGATGTAGTTGTGAAACACTTACTGATAGGCCACCAGGGAGGACTTTTGAATATCATACCCAGAGTTTAATCCCTGTGGAGGTATACTTGGGGCGGCCACACGGGTGAGCTAGGCGGTGATCCCGGTGCGGGGAAATCAGCCTCTTTGGCACTAGGTGGGCGTGCCGAGACAACGACACCTCCTAGAGAAGGCTCATACTGGCACGCTTAGGCTACAAGCGGGGCCAGAATTAGAGCGCAGTCTACCAAATCTCAGCACTACTTTTATAAGAAAATCCTCACTTTCAGCAGGCTTAAAATAATAAAAGACTATTCATAAGATTACTTAAGCTTAGGTATTATTTGATTTTTTTTCCTGTACTTTGAGCAGAGAGTATATCTTGGAAGTATCCAGCAGAAGCTAGACACTGCGCTGAATATTTGCCCCCACTTGGGCTATTCCGCGGCGACGTTGCAATGCGGGCTTTCAGTTTAAGCAGGTCCAAGTGGCCGGAGGGCAATTGGCAAGTGACATCGCAACCCAAAGATAGACGAGTGTCGTGGTTGGAAAAATGTAAAGTCGAAAGGCGATAGGTGTGCGCAAGGAGAGGCGAAGGGGCCGTGTGGTGCACCGTACGGCCCAGCGTTGATTATGACAGCACTCTCTGGGGCACGGGCGCTGAAGGATTTCGAGCGGGAGGTGAGTCTCTTTGGCAGGTGCAAGAACGAAAACTCGGCGTGAGTATTATCTGTATGTGGCGAGCTTGCCAACATCGATTTGTCAACTTGGCGGGCTCTTGGTACCAATGATGAATGCCCGATCAAAGGTGCCAAACATTCGCGGACCGGTAAGGGAAGGTTGGCGTTTCTGGGCCGGCGAGTTAGGTGCCTCGGTTATGTGGATTGAACGGCATTTGATTCCTGCTCGCGGGCGTGACGGCGAGTCTCGACGATGTAGTATTCGCGTACCGGCTGGGGATACGATACTGCGGCTCCAATTTGCGAATGCGTAAGCGCTTGAGCGTGTCTTCTGTGACGTCGTGGAAGCTCAGTGGCTACGACGAGGACTTTTGGAAGGGCCAAGGGCTGGGCAGCACGACAACTCTGCAATCTGCAAATTGCATCGCTTCGCTGGGATGACGGGTATCAGCAGTGGGAATCCATGAGTGCCCCCATGCGTGGTCGTCTTCCCGCCTGTGCATGTGTAAGTATATCGTTTCATCGTTTTATTTGTGCTGGAACCATTCAACCTTCGAGTGCAGTTTGTTCCGCCGAGCCGCGGAATGACTTGTTTCTACCTGCCCGAAACACATCAGAAGACGCCCATCAATATCGCAACGAAGAAGAAAAGAAGAATGGTGATCAATTGGAGGGAAGAGCAACCGACTAGGAATCGTGTCACAGTAAAGAAAAGAAAAGAGGGGACAGACGGGACTGGACTCGGGGTCATGCGTAGAGTCGACCTGCAGACAAATAAATCAAAGGCTAGTCGCGGTGACAGTGCGATGGTGCGCAAGTACCGAAGTGTACAGTGGAAGAAATGGCATTTACACCAGTTGGAAGGTGGTCAAGGTACCGTAGGTAAGAGCAGTGGAAGCTTGGCAGATGCGATAGCCGTCTTGCTTTCCTAGTCGTTCGGTGCTCTCCTACGGCAGTGCGCAGGAGGCACTGGGTCAAAATTGAAAATATTTCCCCTTTAGATTTAGAGTGATTTAAGTTCACGGTAGGTGTGGGTGGCACCTGCCTAAAAGGGTATAGCCTACCTGAATAAAGTATTTCTATTGGCTAGAAAAATCTAGTTAAAGTCTCCCTAGTCTTACAGGGCCCATAAAAGATCAACCCCTGCCCCTAGTCACAAACTTAACACCCGGCTTATTCCCGATCCTCCCACTACACCCTCTAACACTACAGCGCCCACAGCACAACTACCCACCCTACCCCAACTACAGCGCCCATAGCACAACTACCCTACCCATAACTACAGCACCCACAGCACAACTACCCTACCCTAACTACAGCACCCACAGCACAACTACCCTACCCATAACTACAGCACCCACAGCGCAACTACCCTGCCTGTAACTATAGCACTCACAGCGTCATTACCCTGCTCATAATTACAGTGCCCAAAGTGCAACTACCCTGCCTATGACTACCTATAACTGCTTACCTAGAGCGCAATTGCCTGAATAACTTCCCTGTATATAACTACCCAATCTTTAATAACCTTATCTACAGCTATGCTCAGCTGCTCCCAGCTGCTCCCAGCTGGCCAAAAAAAAAATACCCTACCTACTACTAGTAAATAAGCCAATCAGAGCTCTAGAGGGCTCGCCACCTAGGGGTAGATGTAAAACTAAAATTGAATTTTGACCCAGTGCCCTCTGCGAACTGCCGTACTCTCCTGCCACCCTCCCTTACAAGTTAGGCCACTTCAGATGTCCCCCCGAGCCACGGAGCGTTGAGTCCCACTGCCCGCCCCCCTCCCGCCAGCATGCTTCCCCTGCCGCCCCTAGAAGGAGCGGAATGAGCTTCCATGCATAAGCCCGGGCGGAATCCGCTCAGCTACGAGAGGAATACATGATGATACATCCGACCTCATTGTGCCTTCTTCGCCTGGTCCTCTTCCCAACCAGACTGGAAGCTCCCAAGCATTAACCTCTGGTTCCTCCAACCAACTTTTTTCCTCGCATCGTTGGCAGGGTCTGGCGTGTTCGTGGTCACGGGGCATGTCATATCGGTGTTCACACCCATGTGACGTGCATGCACACCCCTAATTTCCATCTCGAGGACTTGCGTGTCCCTCTATGTCTCTCAGCTACCCGTTCACCTTCCCCCACGACGAAACTGTATCGATACGCCAAATAAGGCCACCATCCTTCCACGCCTCGGCCACCCCGAATCCCTTCTCCGATCAACATGGGCTCTACACGCATCCTTGGGTCTTCCATACGCACCTGCTGTTCTCGTCCAGCATCCCGCTCGCTTCACTCCACTTCCCCAAGACTTGGCTTTCCACTGTCGCTTGGCAAACACCCATCTCACTCGCCTGGATTCACTTCTCGACCGTCGACGCTCTTCGAATCGCCGCTGATAGTCAGTCATGGCTACATGTAATCTCTGGGCGCGACGAGGGCACCGGCGCAGGTTTGGATGCATGCTGAGATATGCTAAGGCGGCGAAGTCTGAATGCTGGGGTGCTGGGTTGAAGTGACACTGGCCGTCGCAGTCGCCTTCTTTTCTTCCGTCTTTTAATCCACCACGTTCCCTCTTCGCTTCAGATCGACATTCTTCTTTTTGTCACCTCTGTGTCTCGACTTTCGTCCTTTACAGGCCCGTTCGCTGCGCTTCTTGAATTCACACCCGCCCCCGCCCCAGGGCCTGACCTTTTACCTTAATTCATCCCGTGGCTCTTCATTTTTGTGTACTCTGACGCCCAGTCGAATCTTCTGGGGGATACGCGAAGCCCGCAGCATAAGTGCGCAGCGCCGGAAGAAGACAACATGGCAGGCGAAAAAGACATCCACGATGGCGTTTCAACGCCCGAGACTCCTCAGATTCAACCAGAATCCCGCCGCTCCGGTGGTCTTCACCCCGTCACTGGCAAAGCCGAGAATGCCTACGGCCAGGGCACCCTTAGCCACGGAGGCGCTGTTCGCGATGAGGACTTCTACACGCGCAACGGTCTCAATTTTGAGTCCTTCAAGTGTCGTAACTACGGACGCGGTATTGTCGAGCTTGACCGCACCATGAAGTCTCGCCATCTTCACATGATTGCTATTGGTATGCATGATCCCTTTTCATGCACTTCTTTTCAAGTACTAACGCAAGGCTTTACCAAGGTGGTTCCATTGGTGCTGGTTTCTTCGTCGGCTCTGGAGGTGCTCTCAGCACCGGTGTCAGTAAACCCTAAATGCCGACATGATTCACACCAAGCTGATCTAGTACAGGGACCTGGAGCCGTTCTCATCGACTTCATGATCATTGGTGTCATGATGTTCAATGTCGTCTACGCTCTTGGGGAACTCGCTGTTATGTACCCTGTTTCTGGTGGCTTCTACGTCTACTCGAGCCGTTTTATTGATCCCTCCTGGGGCTTCGCAATGGGCTGGAACTACGTCTTTCAGGTGAGTACATGTGTGGCCAAGCCGAACTGAAAGGACGCTGATGAGGGTATAGTGGGCCATCGTATTGCCTCTCGAGTTGACTGTTTGTGGTCTGACGATCAATTATTGGGAAGGCGCCCGCGATATCAATCTAGCTGTCTGGATCACCATCTTCTGGTTCGCCATTGTTTTTATCAATATTTTTGGAACTCTGGGCTACGCCGAGGAAGAGTTTTGGTCTTCTTGCATCAAGCTTTCTGCCATTGGTGGGTTGAACCATTTCGACATCTTGCTCGTAATCTGACCATGTATCTAGTCATCTTCATGATTGTTGCTTTTATTCTAGTTCTCGGAGGGGGTCCCTCCCACGGCCGATACAGCGAGTACTGGGGGGCACGATACTGGTATGAACCCGGTGCGTTTCAGAACGGCTTCAAGGGTTTCTGCGCCGTATTCGTCACCGCAGCATTCTCCTTCTCTGGAACTGAGCTCGTCGGTCTAGCTGCAGCTGAGGCCGCTAATCCTCTCAAGTCCCTGCCCGGCGCCATCAAGCAGGTCTTCTGGCGTATCACGCTGTTTTATATCCTGGGTCTTTTCTTCGTTGGCCTTCTTGTGCCTGCGAACGACGATAAACTTCTCGGCGCAGAAAACCCCTACGCCGATGGCGCGTCACCCTTCGTTATTGCAGCGAATCATGCCGGTCTCTACGGATACGATCACTTCATGAACTGCATTATCCTTGTTTCGGTCCTCTCCCTCGGTGTTTCTTGCGTCTACGGCGGCTCGCGCACTCTCACTGCTTTAGCACAGCAGGGATATGCCCCTAGAATCTTCAGCTATGTCGACAAGAGTGGTCGCCCTCTCCCTTCCGTGGTTATCCATCTGGTCTGTGGCGCTCTCGCCTACATGAACCTGAGCACTACTAGTGAGACGGTCTTTAACTGGCTTCTGAACATGTCTGGACTGGCCGCTTTGTTCACTTGGGGATCTATCTGCCTGGCCCATATCCGTTTCCGCAAGGCTTGGGCCTACAACGGCCACACCGTTGACGAGATACCCTTCAAGGCTGCTCTCGGTGTAGGCGGGTCCTGGCTTGGGCTTGGTCTCTGTGTCCTCGTCTTCATCGCACAGGTAAGCCCGAGTGGAGTAAAATTTCCCCGTATCGAACCAATCACTAACCTATCCCAGTTCTTCGTTGCCATTGCGCCTCCCAAGAACAATGATGAGCTCAACGGCGCAGAGGGTTTCTTCGAGTCGATGCTGACTGTGCCCGTCATTTTTCTTTTCTGGGGAATTGGGTTCGCTTGGAAGCGTACGGGTTGGCTTCGCGTTCACCAGATCGACGTTGACACGGGCCGCCGCGAGCTTGACTGGGATGAAATCAATCGCTTCAGGGCCGAAGTCGCTACCTGGCCCTCTTGGAAGCGCATCATGCACAAGCTGTTCTAAGCCAGCGACGGTGCTTAATCCCTTGCCAGCCGTATCTCAAATATGACACAAGCTTTGCCCGAAAGTTAGTCGTCAACTTTCGGGTTGATAACTCACTCTTGCGTATCAGGGTTTGAAATCTTTCCGAGTTCTTCTAGATACATCTCAAATATACTATTCGTCTTCGTGGATGCAGATAAAAACACTCGCCGCAATACGAGCCATATTCATACTTGTTAGCTGAGATGTACCGCCTGACGGACTAGGCTGGACCACCAGACACTGAGTGAAAACTGATACTTCTTCTTATGCTGTCAGTCGTGTCTTGGATTTGCCGGTTAATCACGGCTCACTAACAATACCAGCTACAACCAAGCTGTTCAGTTATCGTAGACGCCAGTCGGTGTCTCCGGCCGGGGGGCAGGTGTTCGTAACGAGAACGAGAAATACGGAACAGGAAGTGCCCCCTTGAAAAGCCACAGAGATGTTAAAGACTATATGGCCCGTCTCCCAAGACGACCTCATTGAACACAGTCGCCAGATAAGGATAGATTGTCCACGGACTGCCCTTGATCGCAATCACGAGTCATTCTGCCGTTGAAATCAAAGCTCCAAAGACGATAGGAGTCATAGGAATAATGACAATGTTGGATCGCGACTTCCGTCCCTCGCACCAGCGATGTGTTAAATCTTCCCGTCACAGTTCGTGCTGTCTTAGTCTCGAAGCCTGAGAACTCGTCACAGGATTCGGTTTTCTGGATTCTCGGTTACCTATTTCTCACGAAATATGTCGTATGCGGTTGACTCGAGAATGCTACATCAGTAGTAAATATCGACGTCGACATATCACGACGCGTGGGTGCGTGGCAACGACGCAACGGAAATGGTTGTGCCTTGGCTCACGAGCTCAAGTGTCGTTTATTGTTAATCTAATTGATTAAAAGCTGCAGATTGACAGAATCTCGGCCTGCACCTCGACTGCTCGGGGATAGGTTGGAGTAAACCATTAGGGCGGAACGGCGGAAATCTACAAAAAGCAACCAATTTTAGTTACGATGGTTCCGAATTTTATCGTGTCACACCGGCTCCCCAGGGGATGACAACCCAAGTACCCATGTAAGCTACGCTCAACTCAAACCCCAGACTGTGTCTGCCTGTCTCTGGAGTCTCATATTTGCGTCGTTTCCGAGGCATTCAGATTATATCAACGCCATGTCACACTGAGGGTGACTCAGACTTGTCACGGATATGCACTGAAATCTGTTGAGAGCAGTGATGCGCATAATTCATCTTGTACAAGGCTTGATCCAGAAAGCAGTCCCCCTCGCTGCATAAATATGCCGCAGCTGGTAGCCTGTAAAAAGGTCTCTTATGAACTTGAGTCATTAATCTTAAGCACAATCAGATCCAGATACGGTAGACATAACCCCTAAAGGTTAAAGCCACGGAACACCACATCTTCACACCGTTTCAAGAAGTCCAGGACATCGTCCTCAGTATGCCAAGCATCGTTGTACGCCGCGCTCAGACACAGCTCGCCACGGAACGTACCCAGGAAGAGACCCAGTCCGTTGCAGAGCTCCTCGCCAGTGACCCAGGGATCATGAGCCTCAAAGGCACCTGTCTTGAGCGCGATGATGTTGTCGACGCGGCCCATGCTGGAAATAGAGACGGAGGGGTGGTCTTTGGGCGGCGGCACGGGCAGGGGCCTGGGTTGGGTTGGTACAGGTGGGTTACCGGCGGCCCAGATCGCAGGAGCCAGTGCGTAGTGCTCCTCGTCATTGCGAACGCCGTGGTAGAAATCCTTCATGATCTGGACAACGGGAAGGAACTCATCCTTCCGAGGCAAGTCGTCGCCGGCGGCGGGAAGATCCATGTCGACGATCAAGCTCTGGCCGGGAACGGAGTGGTATACCGCGGCAGGGTGCTTTGCGGAGTCGTAGGGAGGTTGACAGCTGGCGCGCTCGTTGCGCAGGATGTAGTTCACGTAGCGGACGCGCTTAGGCTCCAGGCCACGGGGTTGGATGTCGCGGACAACGAGCGCGATGGCGGCGTGGAACGCATGGGTGACGGTTGCGTCAGCGGCCTTGCAGGCTGCGATGAGACGAGAGGTCTGCTCCTTGTCGAGGGCCAGACCGACCCGCCGATGTCGGCTGGAGAGCGTGGCACCGCGTCTGTACGGCATATCGAGGACTTCGATGCCCGGTGCCTCCATAGCTGCGGCTTTGTGAGCGGCCATTTCGGCCAGGCGCTTCTTCTGAGCATCGGAAAGGATAGGAGGGGTGTTGGCCGCCACACGGTAAGGCGGGCTCAGATTCGCGGCCTCGGAGCCGTCGAAGATGGGTAATTTGAAGGCACCACCTTCGGCGTATGCCTTGGAGGCATGAGCGATGAAGTTGTCGAGCAGCATAAGAGTCCCGATACCGTCAATGATATCGTGCGGCGAACGAAGCACAAGGTCGCGGCGGACACTGCCATCTTTATCGGAAGGCGGACTGAGAACAAAAAGAGTTGGAACCTTGGGCGCAGGCGGGTTGGAGTTTGCCCATTCAGATCCCGTCTTATCCGTCGAGACCGGAACAAGAGTTTGCTTGAGCCAAGCTTCTTTGTCGTTCTCGTCTTGAAACTGGCGGTACGTCTTTGTCCAGTTTCCGGTGGTGAGATCTTGCGTAACTTGAGAGGCAATGGTTGGGTGGTCGTGACGGAGAGCGAGCCAGGCCTTCTTCAGAGCTAGTTCAACGGCGGCATCGGCCTCGGACGACGACTTCCCGTTGGCGATATCGATGTTCAGAGACACATGGCCCGTAATAGCAAAGAACATAAGACCGCTGCCTTCGTAGATAGTTGCGATAGCGGAGTAGAACTCTTCCACCTCATCGATGCTGCGCTGCCATACTCCGGGGGAGGCTTGACGCCAGATAAGCTCGGGATATGTGGTCTCCATGTCGCTGATGGCAAGCGAGCACGGCGGAGTCGAGCGGTCAGGTCAGCTTCGTGGCGAGGTCAGTATTCGCCTCCTTTTATGCTCCACAAGGACTGGCTCATCCAGAGTGAACCGAGTGCGCACATGATCGAAAACACAATCGGGACAAATCCTGGCAGAGCCGTCGTGGATATCTTGACCCCTCCATGCGTGGTCGACGGAGGCGTTGGAACATGATCACAAAGCGGGATTAGTGTCCCATTGCTAGTAGACGGATAAGCGGGGATGGGAAAACAGCACGATCCGATTCACGGACAATGAGCCAATAATTCGCCATGGCGGATGATCATGTATTCCGCCAAGCACCTTGGATGGCTTGGATTTCCGAAGTTCTGCCGTAAGGGTGACCTCAAGCCCCATGTTATCAGACATTGCAGAGAATTCCTCCAATCGAATTAGTGATCTCTTGAATTTCTACCAACGAAATAGTGAGCAAATTTGAGGAAGGAATGGGCTACCTCTGGTATCACGGCCGAGAGTACTAGCCATAGAGATTGGAATTTGTCTTTCGGATCCACGGCTCAAATGTTCTTGAAATCAAACAAGTATATCTGCTATGCAAGAATCAAGTCGAACTCATATTAAAAGGCTAGAATTTCAAAAAAGTCAGAAGAGACGAAAAACCAAAAAGCTGTTGACACCATCACGTCTGAAACCCGGTAGTCCTGAGCGCGTTAAGTCTCAACCAACATTTCAGAGGTTGAGAGGTCTTCCCTCTGGGATTTGAGATGCGCCGACTTCTCCCGACCAGTTGTTAATAGCCACTGCCACCAGGGTTGTTAGGTATATGTATCGAGGATCGAGGATTGCAAGAGGCCCCTGGTATAAAAGCGGCCTCCCAGAAAAGGTTCGAATGCCTGCTGTCAGGCCCACGTCACCATAAGCGAGGTGCATGAGTTGGATGTTCATAGGTATGCATTTACGCCCAAATATGGGATATTTGCATTGGCTCCATGCCACCTCATGATCGCTGGCCATACTGTTGCTCAACACCTGCCTAGTCAAGAATGAGGTTTGCAGATGAGTATCTCACAATAGCGTGTATCTTAGTTATGGTGATTGTGGATTTTCTCCTGTATCAACTCTCTCGCTAGATGGCTCGAAATTCCATGTGGTGATTTTTGTGACGCTACAAGCCATCTTCTTTTCATGACATCTTTGCCTGGTCGCCCATCCAGAGATATCTCCTTTTTGCTCACCAAAGACTATCAGCACATGCTAAACACAAAGATTCCTTCCAGCGTCGAGACCCATCGAGCAACACGCCGAAAACGAGGACTGTCGTTTTGCTGTTATGAAATCTTTCTTTGAACTAGCCAGTGGGCTGGTAGCCCATCAAACCAAAATGAGTAAGCTGCACCATTATCCCTCTGTGACACGAAGCCAACGCCCTAAAGTCATCCTCAGTATCCGTTTTCAACCACCATAGCCTCGGCCACGTCGGGCAATCCTCCTGCCCGGAGATACTGAACGATGTGATCCTCATCCCATGAGGCTTGCCCCGCTGCTTGCAGTCGCAATTGATGGCAGGTAGACCCAACCACCAGAGTCGTTTCAAGCGACAACTCCACTCTGCTCCCATGTGGGAAGCGATGTTTCGCGCGCATGCTGGGCTTCCTTCGTCTCGCTGCGATCCTTCACCTGGAGTATCTCGATTTTGTCCTCGAGGTCCTTGCTCTTGTTGCGCCAGAAGGCGACTTGCTCCTCCAGCGACATTGCAGCAACCTCATCTTCGATATCGCTCTGGGGAGACATTCGAAATTGGTTCGCCGCCCGCGCCCAAGGGTTCGCTGACGTCTCTTCCAAGGCGCGCTTTCTTCCAGGATTCATCAAAGCAGCTATAGATCTTGTTAGCTAACACTTCTTATGCTTGAAACCCCGTATTATGGGTCACTCACCGTGGGAATTCTTAGCAGCCTTTTTATCGTGAAGGCTGGACTCAACGACTCGGATCACGTCGTCGATTGCATTCTGGAAGGGCATAAATTGGGGACCAAACTCCTTCGTCTTGCTCTGGCGGCCTTCAGCACCCTTGGCTAAGCGCACTAGTGAGGGGAATGCTGTTCGCTGCCTCCGAGAGAACTAGTGTTGGCGAGCTTCTTCGACGTCAGGGTCTGGTCTAGGATGTACTGTGTAATTGAACGCTGCTGCGCAGTTGAGAATTCTCCGAAGAGTAGACACAACGCCGATCAGCGTCTCAACCTCCCTCCTGAACTCCTTCAAGCGGTTAGGGGACGGTGGTTGAGTTGACCAGCCGGGGTCTGTGCAGGATGCGTGAAGCAGTCCAGCATCCCAGGGTGGTTGCCAAGTGGTGTAGCGCTGTCGGGTTGGGGCACCTGCAAGGGACGATAGGCTGCCGTGCAGGAGGAAGGCAGGTGCACCGGGTGGATGCTGCGGAAGGCACTGCACACCCTATGTGCCTGTTCGCACCTCCCCGCAGTGAATGCATCGCAATAACAGCAGGCCGGCTCAAGCGGTCAGCTTGGCCCATCACCAGGCAAAATTGGCCGTTCTGCATCTGCAGGAGCACGCCAGAAGTGGGCCGAGGTGATGGTTCTAGACGCTTATTGCGACGCCTCTCCAAATCGCGTTGCAGTTTTCGACGTATATGTTGGTCAGACTGCCATGCAACATAGGTTGGTTCTGCAGTTCGCTTGGATAAAAGAATTTGGTTCACAACATCATTGGCACCATCAACCGGGCTCCGAAGCATGCGACTTTCCAAGACTACAGATTGGGAGGGAGAATGAATTGGCGTTTTCACGCGCGAGAAGGGATTGGCGTTTGCTGAGATTTATAATGCCGGGCACATGGTCTCGGCGCATAAGCCAAAAGAAGCACTGTTCTTGATTGAGTCTCGGATCCGAGGGGGTTTGATTTCAACTTGGATAGTGTATGCTAGATTTTATTTTGAATTAATACATGGAAGACAAAGGGAAGAATGACAGAGATGAGAACGAACATTGAAACCAAGCGGATTCTGAGCTGAGAAAAGAAATACGGACAGCAAGTTACCAGGACGGCTTGATCCCCACCAAAACTATCAACACTCAAGGGAATCCAGGTCGAGTTCCTCTTTCCGTCTGCGGATCAGAAGCCTAGCCGTAGGGTCCGGCAGCAAAGTCATGCCAAAGGGAATTGGCTGTGGGTTGGATCCCTCTGGCAGCTTCCAGTCGTACTTGAGGAGGAGATGGGCTAGGGCAATCTTGATCTCATTAGAAGCAAAGAATCGACCCGGGCATGCATGCTGGCCGTGACCGAAACCGAGATGCTTCGCGCTAGTGCTGACGAGGTGGGCGTGCTTTTCTTCGTCGGTGTTTCGCATATTCAGGAAGCGGTACCCATCGTACTTCTCAGGGTTCTCATACCATTTGCCATCCCACATGTGCGTGTTGGTGGCGATGACCTTCTGGCCCTTCCGAATGACAAAGCCGTTTGAGAGTTCCACGTCCGCCAAAGCCAGTCGGCGCCAGGTAGCTGCGAGTTCCGTGTTAGTGCTGCTGCTCCAATAGCGTGCAGGAAAGCTTCTCCGTGGGAACTTACAGAGCATGACAGGTTTCATCCTCTGGGTCTCTTTAATGACGCTGTCCATAAGCTTCAAGTTGTAGAGCGCCGTCTTCTTCAACCCCTCTGTACCTAGAACGCGAATCAACTCTTCGCGTAGAGGCTGAAAGAGCTCAGGGTGTTGTGCCAGGTCGAGCATCGTCTGCTGCAGGAGATCACTCGTTGTGTGGATCGCGACCAAAGAAAGAGTGATTTGCTCGGTTGCGGGATCGTACTTATCCGTGTAGGCTTGATCAAACCATTCGATCGCGTCGTCGAAAACCACGTTTTTGTCTCCGTGGGCCAAAGCAGCCGCCTTCTTTGCGTTTCGGCGCTCGAGATGCGGCTTCAAGACTTTGCGGGCATTGGCCAAGGCAAATCGAACTCTCCAGCAAGATGGGAGAAACCAGTGAACATACGGCCTAGCCCATCGCGGCCAGTGCCCGAGGTCCCAGCCCACAGAAAATGAGGCTGTGGTGTAGATTGCAGAAGCCTGCACCCATTCTTGGTCACGGCAAAGTTCTTCGCCCATGAATACGCGGGTAGAGAGGCGTGCCACGATGCGAATGATGTCGTCTTTGGGCACCATCTCGTGCCAATCTGATGTGGAAATTAGGTTCTAGCCTTTAATTGGGATTTTGGAACTGGCTCCCCACCTATCGAATCCGTAAGAACTTGTTTGAGAACAATGGTTGCCTCCTCGGAAATTGGCTTAGTAAGCTTGGCTATTGTCATGTTCTGTCAGCTTCTGGACTTCTTTTATCGGAAGAGCTCTGTTATACTCAGCGCTTTAGTCAAATACTTCGTAACGAGCTTAGCGATGCCTTTGACACAGAACATGTCAGTACTTTGCGGTAGTTGATAAGGTTGAGCCGTACTTACCCGGATTTCCGTCAAAAGGCTCAAAGCCGGGGATGTATCCATGAGAATCCTGGAAGGCTTCGCGTCAGCAGTGCCTCGTGTGAGAAGCGGTTTTTGGAGAGTTATACGTCGCGGGCGGGAATCAGGAAGTCGAGTCGAGGATCACTTCGCAATTCGTGAATGTACTCCGCAGGCAAAACTAGGGAGTTGCCCCATTCTGAATGCAGTTTGTATGGGTTGTTCCCGAAAGTCGCCCTCGCACGGAGCATAAGGTTCTTGCTTTGTTGGACGAACTCATTCATGCGGCGACGGTTGGTAAACTCAAAGGGCTTGAGAGGATTGATTTCGGACAGATTCGAGCTTCTGTCACCGAGAGCGTAGAACAACATGACGAAGAGGAAAACAGTGGCGAGGTACGGGATCGGCTTCTCAGTCGGAGATGGGATCGAGTAAGTGCCGAGCCCCAACTCGAGTGTTGTTTGGGAGGCCATGGCGGCAAAGGCAGGTGTTCGGTCGTTATCGCACAGTCAAGTCAGTTCCTCGGTGTTTGTATGCACTAAGGTCGTCTGTTGATGCCGTTGATAGGAGCAGCAATCTGAGCCGGACGAACTTGTTTTAATATAAGTCCCATCTTTGCGATGGAGTGTCGTCATCGCTGAGTTTGCCACGGCCAAAATTACGATCACGCTTGTGGTTGAGTCCTTTACCCCGAGGTTGCAAAATGCGCTGTTGTAACTACGTAGCATGCAAGCGTCGTCTAAGACTTCGCACTAGGGCATGAGAAGGCCAAGCTTACTCCCCACAAGGCGGGTACGATCGCCGCCCGAAGTGCCGTTTCATCTATCTTCTGAGTGGCTGTTGAATTGATTTCAGGTTGTTTAAGGAAGTGGGGGCTCCTAGTGTCCATCGCTGCCCCTCGGGGCGGGACGCGGCAGGCGGACGGCCGTATTCGTATTTCGGAGAGTTGATTAAGGCACCCGAGTGCCCGATGAGTGGGGCCGTTGGCCGATCATGACCGGGACTTGGCGGGAGGGTTCGTGCTGACTTACGTCGATGACCAGGTTTTAGCCAGTCGTTTGCATTCGGACGATGCGCATCGTGCAGCCGTCGTTTAGACAAGTGGAACCGTTGGCTTGTCCGTGGCTGTCATCTAAGCTGCACACCCACACCGTGGACTACTCCGGGTCATCGCAAAAAGCTGTCCCTGATTCTTCGGATGTCGCCGTTGTAGTGCGAAAAGAAGAACCTCTACTATCGACGACACATCTACATCGACTTTCAATTGCCAAGGTTAAGGGCATCTACAGATGAAACTGAACCGAAGCTGGTACGTTGATGGCGGCTGGAGATGTTCAACACCTTTACACAACGTCTGGTGTACTTCTGGGTTATGTTCATATTTGAACTACCTCAGTCATATGTCTCATCCTGGTATGTCTCTGCGGTATAAAGTGGAGAACTACAACGTCGGAGTTTCTAGCGGATGCCGTCTGCGGTCCGTCCCGCTGAAGACTTTGATTGGCCCTTTTTTGTGAGGCAACTTGTCATCAATGAACAATTTGCGAGGGCAAGTAGTTTTGCTGCTGCACTTGAACAGAGCACTCCAAACTTTTATAACCTCAAATTACCTATTGAGGTTCTCAGCATCCATGGCTTCCTATGAGTCTTCCAGTTCAAGGTTTTTTATTAAGATTATCACAGTAGTCAGTAACTACTGCTAAGTTTTTATTACTCATTCGGCGTGGCAACGACCACTTTTTTTCGGACATAAAGGTTACTAAGAGGGCAAGTAGTAGCTTACTAACTATGTCGCATTAATATTTATGTGTATAAGATATAGGGCTGTGTAGTGAGAGTTTTAGCTGTATTATTAAAGTAAACTCTAAGTAGTGCTAAGGTTGTAATAAGATAGTATATATATATTCTACCTTTATATAATATTTACTAAATTAAGATAAATTATATATAAAGCCTATATAATTAAGTTTATATTAATATATTAATAAATAGCTTTTAAAGATTTTAATTATTATTAATTACTTTATTATAAAATTAAAAGAACTTATATTTCTTTAATATTCCCTATAGGCTTCTATTTATAATAAATAATTAACTAAGCTATATATTAAAGCTTCCTATAATAGTAAATTCCACTGCCCTATCTTACTAATAATTCTCTATAGGAATTTACTCTAGTATAATAAAACATTAAACCTAAGTCTAGGTCATTAATTAGTAAGGTTATTATATTACCTTAAAGGTAATATTTATATAATTATAGTTTATTATTATAAGCTAAATTTAACTACTCTATAATTATTAATACCTCTATAGTTATATACTTTTATATTAAATTATTTATATTTTAAATAAATATCTTTTAACTTAATTACTAGCTATACCTCTACCTAATAACTAATAAATAACAGCCGCCCTAGTTTTATTTATCTCTAATGTCCAAGCCTATATCCATGGACTCCTCATGCGAAAGGGTATCATATACTTCTTCGATCTTGATGCGAATGGCAGGAAGCTGCTGGCCGTGAGGAGCATCTGGCTTCGGGGACAACTTAATCGTGTCCTTGATTGCAATCCCATCGTCCAGGGTCTTCTAAAAGCTCTTGGAATCTTTGTAATAAAGAGCATCATCAGGCGAAGGTTGCTGCTGATACTTCAAGCGAGCGTCAGCAAACGAATACACCGGTGACACACTCGGGACTGAAGTTCTCCATGCAGGATGAATCGCGGCGACGAGCCGATGCCATAACCTCTTTCCAGATGCCAACGAGCGACGGATGGTTCTGAATTGGGTTTTTAGCCACGTCAATAGCGGTGTCTAGGACTAGCTTAGGTCGAGCCCCGGCGGTGAGGCTTCGCTCGAGGCCAGCGAGATCGTCAAAGTCCTCTTCTTTTGTCGGTGAGCAATCCGAACCATGTCAAGGCCGCCTTTCGGATCACGACTGGGTCACCATCCCTGCCAGGAAAGCAAAGACCGGGGGTTTCTCGGATACTGTTGCTATGGAGAGCATTCGTTCGGTATCCTGGACCAAGCTTCCGGGTTGCTCGACTTTTGTTGCCGTATCGATACTTCCAGGCCTTGGCATCCCTCGTCGCGCTTGAGCTCATGATGGCGATATGAGGTCGATCTTGACGACGTAGCAGGATGAGGCTGGAAATGGTAGGTTGGCGAATTTAATTGACTCGGCGAATAAGATGGCCAGCCTTACCCTTTGATCAAATTTAACGTCACCTGTGACTAGCAATGTGACATCTTCCAACCGGCCGCCGACCTATAGACCTTTTTCAGGATGGAGAAAGCCCTTCCCTTGTAACTGTCTGAACTCAACAGCCACCGACCTGCCATGCCTGATTCCTCTGTCACTGGTTCAAATCGGACTATTTCGCAGCTCTATTCGTCATCACACATTGGCACTGCAAAGTGCGGCCTCTAGGATGAGTTGTTGTTTGTCACGAATTTCAAGCAAAGTAGGATATCTGACAATTGCTAAGCATAATGGGTATCACTATGATCTAGACAAGAATAACGCATCGTCCATAGGCATGCCAAGCTGCATCTCGAGTCATTCATCCAGTAACTCAATAGACCAAGTCCTCCATCCAATCTTAGAGCTCGCCAACATCTTCCATCTCGTACGAAAAGTGGTCCAGGCTCTCCAGATATACTCCCATCCCATCCTCCTCCCACTCAGGCTGACCTTTAGCTCGCCGGATTGGGTTTACATGGCGTCGAACTTCATCCCAGATCCTCCGAGAGTCGTTCTCCAGCTTCTCGATCTTGCTGACCTGCACCTCATTGAGTCCGCGCAGGAGCTGGTTGTCGGCTTCGAGGGAGTCAACCCTCTCATTGTCGGAGGTCACTGGAGTGGACTGCTGAAGGCCAGGGGTGTGGCATGTAGTGGAAGATCGATCAGCTACTAAGGGAAATTGTCAGGACTGGCATGTCTATTGTGAAATAGGTTTGGATGCGTAAAGGATGTGAATTGTGGCATGGCGTGACAAAAAGTCAAAGATGGTGGCAAAAACAAGGTGACAGAGAAAGAGAGCTGATGAATACAAAAGGGCAGCACTTACCTGGCTTGGTCTGTTGTGCTTTGCTCTTCTCCTGAGCAGCCTTTGAGCTTCTTGTCTCCTTGTCGCGAAGGGAACCCATCTGTTGAGCGTGTGCGGCGATGCGCTTGCTGATAGGAGGCTGGGTGCTGGCTCTTATAGCGCGCTTACGGACTCCGCCTACTCCAGCGTGAGGACCAAAACGAATCTCACGCTTGAAGATCCACTGGTCCAAAGCCCTCAGGAAAGGGATGAAACAACCAGCAGGTGCTTTTGGGCAGTGGATAGTCAGAAAGTCCTGCCGGGCGCGAACAAGAGCGTTCATCACAGTCGCAACCATTTCTGGCTTGAGTCTTGTGTCCTTCTTCTGCAGTAGCTCCTCTGCTCCAGCAGCCCATAGGTTGAGGATAGAGCCATGTCGCTTGTGAGTGAACCTGATTGCAGTCTCCAGGATAACAGTGGCGCGCGATGCTGCAAGGAGGCTCTTCTGGAGCGCGGTCAGAGATGGGGGCTCCGGTGGGTTCAGTGGCTCAGGCTCGCTGAGTAGGACCATGAAGGTGTCTCTGGCCTCTGGGGCGACAATCTGGCCACTGGGGGCAGCATTGCTGAATTTGAGGCCATGGATACCAGTGGCGATGGAAAAAATAATGCTTGTGTTGTCACTGTTGTTCGCCATCTTTGCTTTGGTCGCCTGGAATTGCTTCATGCTCCCTTGTGCCATCTTCTGTCGGTTTCCTTGCGTGATAAATTTTTTCGTGTCCAATCTGTTGTTTTTGTTTGATGCGTCAGGGTTGGCGGCTGATTCTGGTGTTGTGAGGTTGAGGAACTTGGAAGGTGTGGTGCCAGCACCCGGGACCCACTCACTTGGGCACCTGCCTTGCAGAGGCGGATGAGCAAGCAGCCCAGCAACGCCTTTCAGTGCATAGGTAGCTTTCAGTGGGTATAATAAGGCAAGCGAATTTTCTTCATCCTTATTTTCCCATCTGAGAAATTTGGGGAAACGTCATCCTGGTAAGAACTGAGTCATGGCGCAGCTGTCTCAAAGTCTGGCTCTCTCTTAGACGGTATAGACCAGCACCTTGGTTCAGCTCTACTGTTTCCTAACATGAGCCAGAGATTCTTCTCTTACCTCACCTCCATCTACTGCTGTTCTGTCTTGAGCCTCGGAATAGTTCGGCAAGTATGTTTTCAACCTTACGGATGATCCTGTGTCAACTTTATAGCCGTGCCGGTCTGATGCCATAATCAACGTACTTCTAGCAAGTCAGCCGCAATGCCTTTTCTTCGAGCTGAAGCTCTACTCAAGCAGTGCAATCAGAGGCAACCATGCTCACCATGCGACTCGTACGAATGGTCGCGCGAACTAGAGCACCGGGATACTGCTCTAGTTGAGCTTGGAGACCTTTATCCTGAAACATGTGTGATAAGCCATTCGCGTATCCTACCATGGCGTCTCATAAACCTAGATGTCAGCTGACGCCAGAATATTTGATTTCAGACCAATTCGTCTCCTCATAGTTGCCAGACCTTTCGAAGACATTCCATGAAAAGTAGTGTTTGAATCTCTTATGTGATGACCTCGTATCTCTGCAAGCATTCGCCTCCCGAAGTTTCCGATACGATATATCATCATGTAGAATTCGAAGCTAGTGTTCTCATCAATGTTCATCTGCATCTATGCGATGCACGTCTTCGAGCAAAATCGTGTTGCGCGCACCCGTTCAATACCAGCGCGAGGGCCCTTCGTACCCGACATGCTCCCGAATCCTGGCGAACATGCAAATGACATCTTTTAGCCCCAGAAAGACGAGATGCGACCCTTGATCCCAGCATATAGTCCTAAAGGCGGCTCCGTATCAGCGTCAGACTCCCAAAGCCCGTTGTCTGCCGGACGCGCCGCCTCCTTCGCCGCCACCGCCTTCGCAGCCTCCACCTCCCGCAGCTTGTGACGAAGCATCTTATTCTCAGCCAAGATCTCCTTGTACTTGTTCTTCATGCACCGGACAGTGGACTCCAGCTTCTTGTGATCAAGCTGACGCTGAAGTCCACCCAGTACATCGAGGGTGTCTGCGCAGGGCCGAGCAGATCCCGTCGAATTCGGGACGCCGTCATCTTCCTGGAGATATCCCACGACAGACATGGTGGTCTGCGATGCCTCGCTCTTCGTGCCCGAAGCAGTTGATCCTTGGTAACGGGGTCTCTTGTTGCGTGACTCCTCGGCTGTCGGGCTTGACCGTCTCTTGGCTCCGTCTGGCAATACCTCTTCTAGGGTATTCGTCAGTCATCATCACTTCAAAACACAAACAGAAATACTCACTCTCTTCCACATCTTGACGTGCTTCGCCGGCCGCGTTCGGTCCTTGCTGCAGCCAGTTAGAGGCCAAAATCCACCTGTCAATACTGGCCAACAAAGGCCGATACCCCTTCGGTATGTTGCGAGGACGGCGACCTCTGAGATGTCCCACCTTCTGTCCTCTGCTTCTCAAGTGCAACTGTCTCGCTCCGACGAGGATACTCATGGTCACGGAGCGGTCGGCATTGGTCGTGCCAAGGGTCCATGACCCTCTGCTGCCGTCCTCATTTTCCAAACGCTCCACCGCCGTCTGAAGGACGCAGTCCCACGTTCCGGCTCCTTGATTGGCTTCGACTACGTCGGTCGCCGCTTTCACGAACCGCCTGATCCTGTTTGCAAGCCGGAGCTGGTGCCCTGCGGACGGGGGAGCTACCCGGTCGAAGAACATCAGCCAACCAGCCTGCGCTCTGCGAGAAACCGGCTCGCCATCCTTGCCGGGAAATTGTAGGCCTGGGAGATGGCGCAGATCCTGGTGGCTGGAGCAGAACTTGACGGGGTCTGCCTCGGCGGCCTCGGCGGCAGCTCGGATGGGACTGACTCTCTCCTGTTTGGGCTGATCCAAGACAATCTTACCGTCGAGGGTTAGGCTAGGAGCATACGGGCTGCCCCCCATTGTCCTCGATGTCGTCATAGTCGTTGTCGTTGATTGGCGCTCGGTGTTCATTTTTGAATTGGGCGTCAAGATCCCATTGCTCATTGCGTTCTTGACTCTTCCCGAGAAATTCCTCACATTGGAGATTCTGAGAGCAAAGGTCGTCCGTTCTGATTGGAGCTATCGTGGGCGAACTTTGTTATGAGGAGGCGTGGTAGTCGCTGCTGTCCACCTATCGAGAACTCCGCTCTGGGGAGACGAGAAAAGCCTGCGTGGAGGAGAAATGAGGTATTTGGATAGTTGGCAAAGAACCCTGAGATTGAAGTCACGATAGGAAATTGCATCTTATAAAGACTGCTCGGCGATGACAGAAAACATCGGACAAGGCAACCGACTAGGGAACAGACGGCCCATCGATCCGTGGTTGTTCGAAAGTCAATTGGAGTTGTGGTTGGCGGTAAGGTAACATGCGCAAAATGGACCAAAAGGTTTGTACCATATCGAACTCAGACTCTAAAATAACATAGGCCAATACCCGAAGCTTAGCCTGAACCTCCAGCGTCGCCTCCCTGCATATTCACCCGACACTCAAACTCATATACAGCAGTTCGATATCCTTATCCTCATCTAGACTGCTTCATGTCATCTAAGAACGCCTCCAAATCGTCGGGACCCCACGCGATGTTGATTCCCATATTCCGCAGCTCCTCGTTGCGAGCCTTCCGACTGACGTTCCACAAGTCCTCCAATGGCTTCTTGAACTTAACCGATTCTTGTAGCTCGGCCAGGCGTTTCTGAAGTGTCTCGACGCGTTCTTTGAGGTCCTTCTTGTTCTGCTCGAGAACCGAAACCTTGGACTGCTCCGTAGCAGGTCTGGCAACGAGGATCCTGTTGTCCGTTTGGAGTCTTGTCAAACCGACCGGTGTCTGGTCTTTGCTCGGTTCCTGTTCGTCCACCTCGTGGGGATAGAGCGCGGGTTCTCAAGCTTAGGACGCTTGGCTGGCAAGGTTTCTGGGCCCTTAGATGGTTGGTAAATGTCTGGGCGCTTTCTCTGGGATTCTCCTGATTGCGAACCCGTGGTGGATGCAAATGGTCTCTATTTTCTGGACCGCAAGATTACTCTCCATTGATCCAGGCTCCGAAGACATCCTTCGTAATCGCGAGTCCTATCACACTGGGAGGTTCTATGGAGATAGAAGTCTCTGGCGTTAATAAGGGCCTCCGCGTTGCGGAGAAGTTCTCCCGCCTGAACTTTCTTGGCCTGGATCTACGTGTTGCTTACGGAGCGACTCAATGTAGTTAATGTAAGGTGCCAGATTGTGATCAGCTTTGCCTGGTCTTTGTCGTGGGATGCAATCTCGCAAGCTAAATCGAACAAGCACTTGATGCGACCAGCCACTTGAGCTTGATTGGCTAAAGAAGGAGGACAAGGACCTTGAAAGAAGAGAGCGAATGCCTTTCAACCACAAGTGGTAACTCCATCACCTCAACCACCGGGGATGCAAAGGCCCGGAAGATCTCAAAGGTCCGCATGCCTGGCGTAGTAGAAGGTGTCAAGGCTAGCCTTTTGCTTCTCAATGGTCCAAGTTCTTTCAGTTTATCCCTAGCAATATCCGGCGTCGGGGAAAGATCTGTGGCCACCAGTTGTGGTGGAATGGATGCTTGCGCTGTTGTGTTCTGAGTGTGTTGTCTTTGCGCTAGGGGTTTCCTGGCGATTGGAAAGCTTGGTTTTGAGGGACATCAGCTCAATGTCATCATAAGACAAAACACCTAAGGGGCTGTCATTCAGACGGCTGTGGCCGTGACTACCATGCGATCGAGTCATGATTTTGGGTCGGTGGCTTGTAGATGTAGAGGTGAAGCTGGGAGTGTGATTTTCAGAATGTTGTAGCGGAAAAGAAAAGCCAGCGAGAGTGGGCCCAAGACGAGTCTGTAGTTTTAGGGACTTGCAAAGGAGAAGCTACAGCAAGAATGGAAGGAGGGAAGGAAGGAGGGAAGGAAGGTAGCAACTCACAGTCTCCATGCTACCTTAATACCAATACCGCCAAATAGTTGGGTGGCCTGAAAGTTACGGCAGCAGTATGGTCCGAGGAATAATGGTGCCTTGCGAATAGTATTTAATAATTTAGTTAAATCCATTAACTAGCCAGTATTAGGTAGATATTATATTTAATAAATTAATTTTTAATCTCTTAGTAAAGTACTTTGAATTAACTAAATAGTTATAGAATATTATTTTATATTTCTTCATTTTTATTCAATATTAGTTAAAACTAATAAGCCCTCATTTTAAATATTATTATAATTCTTTTAATTATTATTTCTATTTCTTATAAAATAATTCAAACTATATTTTCTTTCTTCTCTTTTAATATTTACTATAGTTATATAATATAATTCTATTACTTAATATATATATAAAACTAGAAATTCTTAATATTAACTTATACTAGTTAGTAGAATTAGGACTAGATACCTTAGTTTTATTTATAAATAATCTTGTTTTATTTATACTATTTATATATTTTAATAATAGATCTTTTATCTCTTAACTATTTATATTTAGTCTCCACCACCTCAAGGGCTGGGAATGCAGTTATGCATCACGTCTCCATTACCAAGCATCACAAAACCAGCACTTAACAGTGATAATGCGGATATCGGGAATTCAGTAAAGATTCCACGTCTTAACCTATTCCAAAAGGGCAGACTACCAACATTATCTATCGTGCCTCCTGGAAACCTTCCACAAGCTGCCTGACTTTTCACGCCCTAAATCAGTCATCGCGGAGGACTTGGTCGCGGAGGCCCAAGTCCTCCAGCATTGCATCCATCTCGTCCGCACCCCACTGCGTGCTGATACTCTGCGCCCTCAGTTCCTTGTTCTTCGTAGCACGAACAACCCCCCAAAGTAAACATCTCTTCTTTTCGAACGCCGCTCGCGGCTCACAGTTGCTCACGTCGTAACTGTACTTCGTCCCCCATAATCGATGGAGCTCTTGAAGAATATCCGGAGTTCTGGTACTCTGTTTGTCGCTCGTACCAATCTTTGTCTGTTGTCGACACCGCAACACTCGTCTTCCCCATTGAAGTCGGCGGAGTCAGCATCTCGCTAGCGGAGGAAGTGGTCTCGAAGCCCGGCGCGTCGTAAAAAACATCTTCTGCGATCAAAAAAGCCAGCCCAATGCTGGATATACCTTCGTATCTGGACATACCAATGCTCCATTGCGCAGATGAACGTTCCGAGCCATCAGAATCATTGCTCTGCTCCGGTTTGCCGGTGACTTTAGACAGAGGCTCTTCGCTGTTTTGATCGTATATATCACGTAAGAAATAAGCGAGCGGTTCCTTAGATGCAAGGCCCCATTCCAAGAGTGACAATTATGGGCGGGAGCCAAGGTACCATATATTAGAGGCTTATTGTCAAATTTGGCGGGCGTTTTCTGCGCCCTTCACCGCCGCGCGAGATCCGTAAAAGGGGCTCGCGCAGGCGCTGCCATATTGCGCGCACTCTCCATCAACAATAACATCAACATCAACATGAACAACTCCATCAATAATACCATCAATCTCTCTATCATTATCAATATCATCCAAAATTCAATAATTAACAGTCTAATTCGCATTACTAGTAGCCATCTATAACTACTTAAGTTTATTATACTTTCAAAACCTACCCTACTACTATTCTCCCCTCTTAATACTTAGTTAGTTACTTATAGTATTTAGTATACATTATAGTAAGAAGTCAATCCACATGAAGCTATTATTAAAGCTCACTAAGTAATACCTACAATATACAACCTTAAACTAATACAGTGCGAGAGTAATAAAACCTTTAATTATAAGTTACACGAGGTCTAACAAGGGAAGAGCTAAATAGCCACCCTACTATACTTATAAGGGATACTAGATAGCTACCTTAAGCACTAATAAGGAAGAGTCTAAGATTACCTTATTATAATTGTGAGGAGCTTAAGGCCTTTAGGCCTGCGCGAGGATTATTATTAGAGGCTTTAGAGCCTACGGGAGATTCTATAAATAGTATAACTCTTTCCTACTTATTAAGGAGGTTTTAGTGAGAGTAAAAGGAATTAAGTAATTAAATTTATTATTATATATATATATGGGATTACTACTATATTTAGAAATATGTAATTCTCTTTGTAGATTAGGCCCTGGGGGGGTCTAATTTGGGGGGGTGTTTCGGCCGCTCTTCACTACTGCGCGAGATCCATAAAAGGGGCTCGCGCAGGCGCTGCTATATTGCGCGCACTCTCTATTAATAATAATATTAATATTAATATGAATAACTCTATTAATAATACTATTAATCTCTCTATTATTATTAATATTATTTAAAATTTAATATTTATAGTATAGAGTAAAGAAGATAGTATATTAAGTATAAATAAAGATAACTATTTTTCTCTAACCCCCCCTTTTTAGGAACTAGGGGGTTAATACTCCCTAAGTAGAGACTACGTAGTAAGTCCCTAAAGGTCCCTAATAATTCCTAATTCCTTTATTTTATATTAAAATTAATAGAATATTATCAATTAAAATAATATATTTAATTATTATTTATTAAATTATATTATATTCCTTAAATTTTATTTAATTTAAAATATAATTCCCTCTTTAAACTTAAGTTAATAATTTACTGTTATTTTTTATTTAATTTTATTTTAAATTCTTATACTTTAATTAGTATTTTATTATTTAGTACCTCTTAAGTAGACTATAAGAATTATATTAATAGCTTTTTAGTATTATAAAAACTCTTAGCATTTTAATTACTTATAGTCTTTATATTTTATATTTTAATATTCTAAATCATAAATAAGTAGACTTTCTTTTAAGTCTTTTAATAACTTAGAGAGGTAATTAATTAGAAGTTATTATACTCTTTTATAATTACCTTTATAATTTATTATTTAATAATAAGGAATTAATTTATTTGAAAAGTCTTTTTATTATACTTAGGGTTATTTAATAATTATTTATAAATACCTTTATATTCCTCTACTTATAATATATATTTCTTTATATAAATTATTATTAAAAGTAGTATTATTCTATAAAGTCTCTATTATTTAAAAGTCTATTTTAAAAGTAATTATTCTTTATTATTTTTATATTTTTAAAACCCTTCTCAACCTTATTATTATTAATTCTCTTTATTAATATTTTTAGTTATTTATTACTAAGTATAAATTACTTAATAG